>JARQST010000282.1:2832446-2848408 GCA_030142225.1 Pachycephus smyrnensis | reverse complement strand
AAAATATTTCTCTTTGTACCTGTATTACTTGTACGTATCTATAATCCTTCTTACCGTCTCGGCGAACTGTGGATCCACTTTTGGTATCGATTTAGAAATCAGCGACACTTTTTCGGTTTTATTATCGCGAATTATTTCCACTTGAATTCGATGCACGACACTTGCATAATTGTCACCCGCGCTGGTAGCACATTTTATGTCGATTTCCGTAACGCGAATGGTATCGTCGTTTTCGGATTTTTTCAAAATATCCTCCACGAATTCCTTATTCATCCACGATGGCGCGGCCATTCTAAAATTTTTTTTAGTGCATAAAACAGTATTAATCTATTCGGTTATTTTGTTATTTGACATAGATTGTATATTTTGTTTAGTGATTCCACTTTACTTTTTAACCAGATGATTTTCACGAAAACCCTAATTCTTCTTGTAATCGCGAGGAACTCTGAAAGCAGCGACAGTGTCATGAACTCTGCTACTACTAAAGTCGTACTGAACTGTAATCTGCATTTGAGCTTGTTTTTAACTGAAAGATAACATCTTCATAATTACGTAATACGATGACGATGCTCTTGCACACGACTACTAGCATCTATACAAACAATGATACATCCTAAATTAAGCGATTGTGCTACCTCATAAGCTCCTTTATAAGCGTGCGATATGGAAAGCAGATAAATATGCTTGAGGCTGCCAATTGTAAGGACTTAGGCGGCAGAGGATAAGATATTAATCAAACAAATTTTTATTTTTATTTATAAATGACGAAAGATATAAAACAAACGTAAAACGAAAGATATTAGTATTATAAGATAAGGAAAATAAGGAATTTTCAGAAGCAGGGGGATTCCTTAGGAAATCTATTTTGAAATTGTTTGCTGATTATTTAACATGCAGTCAGTATCGTTCTTATTAGAATAAAATGATACTTGTTTATATGCCTTTAACGTACAGATAACTTTATCTGTATACAGATCAAAAACAACACTTATTATTGCTCAATCAATACTAGATTGCTGTCTTGGTATGGATGTATTAAATGATTAGAGATTGATCGTCAGTGATTGAAGATAATGAAGAGAAAAATAACGATTGCAGTGTCAACACTTTTAGGTTCGCTAACGATAAAATGTCCCGTACTATTGGCCCCGTGTATTTGAAATTTAAGCAACGTCACTCAATATATTTGCCTAATGTCCGCAAGTGGCTCGCCAATCCGATGTAGTCTTCACGCATCCAGCAGTCCATTCTTCTCATATTCAGTGGGTCTCCCAAGCAACACCTCACGGTAGAGATCATTCTAGAGTCCTGTATTACTTTGGTTTCTAAACATTTCCTTAACATCTGTAGTTTCACATTTCTCCATCATGTTCATACACAGTACCAGAAAGATTTCTATCATTCTTCAAATCTCTGTTCATGAAGCATAGCAAATCTGTGGTAGGCCATCCCCATCTAGAAAGTCGAAAGTCTATCTGTTGATATAGATAATGACTTTTGGTTATTATCATCGTTTGAATTTACGTGTAATGGTTCATAGCGCCATCTGGCGGTGATACTTCGAACTTGCTTACGAATATATGCTCGGTCGGTTCTTCAAATCGGTCATAACGGAATAGCATCCCAGGTGCGGTTGGCCGACACTCGGAGTACAGACAAAGGGAGCACCTCAACTCTACACGGTTAAATCTGCACGAATAACTTTAACCGTCGGGAAGATAGCGCTAAAAAGTAAAAATTTAGTTTCATTCAACATATGCTGCCACCTATGAGGTGAAACGACTATTACTTCGTTAACCCGGATAAACTGTACTCAGCCGTTACCCAGCTAGCGTTAAGTCGTCAACTTCTGCAGCAGCTTCTAAAGCTGCAGTGACGTTGGATGATGACTTCAATGTAATAACCCATGGTGACTGTTGGGTGAACAATATGCTGTTCAATTATGAGAACAGTGGAGAAGTAATCGACCAGATATTTGTAAGTTGGTTCGAAGTCTCACGGCTAGATTGCGCCACTGACTGTCTCTTGCGGGAATATTGACTAACCTAAACTAGATACTAACGATGTTGCGTTATATTGGATAAAAATTAACAATTGCAACGTTTCCATGAAAATTATCCAATTACAAAAAGTTAAAACTATGTTAAAAAGTTAGTATCGCCACGGGTTTAGACTAAAAGAGATGAGGCTCGAAAATTTTGATTGGGCCACTTAATTAGCTCTTGAATAACTCTTAATTTTGCAATAGGTTTTATTTCGATATTCCGTTGAAGCGGTTCCAGCTTTATCGACGTGTTTGTAGGGGTAGACCGAGATCTTTAGAGTTTAGGGGTCGTTTGCAAATTTATCGAACAGAGAGTTGATAACTGAAAACGATTAAACGTAACAATTGCACCTCTATAAATATTTTCGGATAAATTAAAATGGCCGAAACTTTTGTGCAAGTCACACTCTGCCACAATCAGCGAATATCTATTCAACGAGCTTACGCAACAGTTTAATGCGTGCTGAGTTACGTACGAGTGATAACATACAGTACCCCTTATCGCAATAAGTGTATTCGGAAGTATTAATAGATAAGACCAGGAGTCAGTTGTCACACTCGTTACATCTCAAAAGCTAAGATAATTTTACAACGTCATAATGCTCCCTGAGTGAATGATTGCTGAAAAGTGATATATTGAGTAAATTTGTAAGTAAACTTATAGAAAGTAAACATTCGGCAGCTTCATTGTTATTATCTCGAGACGCGCAATTTTTGTCAACAGTCGAATTACAAAAGTAGTCACGGGACAGAATTTCATGTAATTATAATTGACCGTTCAGTTACGGCTGGTAGGAGCTTTTTCTCCTAGCAGTAGTAATAGGAGTAATTTATCATCCGGATGCACGTTACGTTTACAAATTACGAATGTTCTTAGGTTCACATAGCTTGCTTAAATATTGTGATGCTATAATTTAGGCCTTAGTAATACAGAACGAATTACAAAATCTTTCCCCACTCCTATCGTGAGCATCGTGCTTATCAGTGTCCGTGATTTGTTGTGCATTTACCGAGACCTATCTCATGCCTATAAATACATCGACACCAGGACTGAAGTTCAGTATCAATTGCAAGCTGTATGCGGGCTTGCTTAGAATTATCTACAGGAATACTGCTTTCATGAAAAAGTAATCATACAGCGAGACCAAGAACGGAACCATCCAAGAAGTATCAAAGCTGCCACTGAATCGAATTCAGAGCAAATAAAATCAATTGACAGCAACGACAAGAAGAAGAATGGCTGTCGAGGTGCCGGCATGGTTGAACGAAGAGTTCGTGCAGGACATCCTGAGGAAGTCCGAGAAGGACGACACGATTCGGGTAACGAAGATCAACGTGAAGTCTGCCACGAATAAGGGCGACAATTATTCGAGTATCATCTATCGGATACGCGTGGACCTGTTGCGCAAGGGTGAAACGGAGATGACGTCACTGATCGCGAAGGTGACGGCAACGGAGGATAATGTATTCCAGGAGATGGTGAGATTGTAGACTAATAAGTATACGAGTGATCTCCGTAAGGATCAGGATCTTTCTTTTTAATAATTGGAAATTTTATGGATCAGCTCGAAGAACTGGGAATGCTAAATATCGAGGCTTCTATGTTGAGGGACACTCTGTCGAAGATGAATAAACTGCTTGGTGAAGACGAAAGAGTTTCCCCACGGTTTGTTTTTGCGAATTTCGAGGAACCAGTTGTTCTCGTTATGGAGGATTTGGCGCCGTTAGGATTTCGCATGGCGGATCGTCTAGCTGGACTCGATCTGACGCACAGCTTACTGGCAATTCGTAATATAGCCAAGTTTCATGCGAGCTCTGTCGCCGTTTGTGAGAAGGTAAATTACGGGCCAATAAATTACAGAAGCGACAAATTGCAGAAGCGACAAATCTATCGTGATAAAATAAATGCACGAAACAGCATCACGTATCACGGAACTATCTTAAAGCAATGAGTGGGTGATACTTATCACAATAATTTTCATTTTTATATGCCCCTTTCAATCTAGTGTTTCTGTCTTTTTGCTGTATCAGGAACCAGAACAAAAAGGCTTGTACAGAGATGGCATGTTCGGCAGTGATCATCCAATGGCGCATCAGTTCGTCAATTCCGGTGTGAAGTCTATTGCTGAGATGATAGCCAATTGTTCGGAATTCGAACCGCGATATGCCGAGAAGCTTTTAAGATTTTCAAAGAACGGTTGTCAGAAGGCAAATGAAATCGTCAAGGCGGTGGAAGACGAGTTCAACGTAATAAACCACGGTGACTGTTGGGTCAACAACATGCTGTTCCGCTACGACGATACTGGAAAGCCGGTCCAGCATATATTTGTAAGTTTACAAAAAGAAAAAAAATCTAAAAATAGCCAAACTATGTATTCTAAGTTCAGATAAGAATTAAAAGAATCATCCAAATCCAAAGCTAGACTTTGAAATACCAACGTGGGGCTCGCCAGCCCAGGACCTGAATTACTTCCTGAGCACAAGTTTATCGACCGAGGTCGATCTGAATCATCGAGATCATCTGCTGGAGGAATATAGAAAAACACTCTCGTCCACGATGACGCGCTTGGGATGCAAGACATCACCGCCAACTAAATCGGAGCTGGAAGCAGCCATGGACCGTCTTGAAATTTGCGGAATGCTAGCGACCTTTACGATACTGCCACTGATTTTGGTGAAAAAAGAGGACGTCAGAGATTTAAAAGACATCATGGAGAACAAATCTAACCACTCGTTGGACAACGAGCGCTTGCGCAAGGTGCTGCGCAGGAGAATTCCTGAGTACGAGAAGAAAGGCCTGCTGGATTTGTAAATTGTTATCAGATTTAGACATGACAACTTTGACGGATATTTAGACAATTATTTGTAAATGATGTTAATGATAAATCAGCTCAAAGAGTAGCTTGAAGTACCTTGTTTATTACTTTAGGCATTCTATTGCGCAACTGTTGCGTCCTTACAACTATATACAGTATACATAGTATATATAGTATAAACATAGCTAGATAATCTTTCCAATTACGCACACAAAAAGTTGTTAACTATTAATCAAACATGATGATTACATTAGGCAAACAATGCGTCTTCCACAAACATCCAATGCAAGTACAATCTCAATAAACACTTTAATCTTCCAGTGTAACAGTCATTCACGTACATAACAATAGTCAGTCATACAGACAAGTAGGATTTCAATGTAATTCGAATTGTCAGCAATTGCATACTCACTTGCTAATAAATCACGACGACGTGTTATTCTTAATAGTAAAAACAACACTGATTACGCAAAAGGGGTCCATTGTGTAAATCGGTATAAAAGTGGAGAATAATAAGACCACAGTTGGCGTTGTACACGTTAATCAATCCTACGTAGTACCTATCTTATCTGTTAGTGCATCTAGAAGTACTGATAAGATATCGCAAACGTTTTTATTCTCTTCATGATCTTCCATCTTTCATGCGGAAATTTAGTTATGGGTTCTTAGTTGGCTCCTTCTAGTTTGCCCCAATTCTATTAGAGGCCTAGTTAGGAAATTTAAGCATAGCCCTACTAGGCTGGTCACGTTTCAATCTATCTATGGGGCCTTTCTAGATTCCCTTGTTAGGGCCTGCAAAGGCTTCTCCATTAAGCCCCTACTAAACTGACCAACAAAATATTTGAAAAATATTATTTTGCGCAAAAAAGTTTCTCCCTCGCTATCTGTCGATGAATTTATACAGTGTCAGGAACGTCGTTGTCGAGCATTATCGACTTGCGTATCGATAACGATAATAGCAACAAATCAAACATGCATTAGACTGTGTACCAAAATGAATTGTCAATGAATATTCACAACTAATCCAAAAGGATGATATAATTTAGTAATGAAAATTAAAAACAGATGTTATCGACAGATATCCAAGTATCTGAAAATATTGATAACCACTACTAGTACTGATAATCCAGCGTGCCTTAATCGTATTGTGTACTTATCAAGATATTATCTTTTATTTTTAAACATTCCCCAAGCGCAGATTAAGGTTCAGTACGATTTGAGTGGCGGGTTTCAAAAGTGCGTTTCAAGACTTTCGGTCAGCCAAAGCTTTTTTCGCGTATACAATAACCCTAATGTTGTCACGAAAACTAATTGAGTAAAAAAAAGCAGTTAAAATATACAATTCATATAAAATAAAATAAAAATGGACGCTCCATCGTGGTTGAACAAGGAATTCGTGGAGGATATTTTGAAAAAATCCGAAAGGGACAATTCGATTCGCGTTACGGAAATCGACATACGACATGCTACCACCGTGGGTGAGAATTTTGCAACTATCGTCCATCGAATTCAAGCGGAAATAAATCGCGATAATAAAACCGAAAAAGTGTCGCTGATTGCTAAAACGATGCATATAATCGATTCACGGATCATTCAGATGGTAAGAAGGATCAAAGATACGTGCAAGCGATACAAGTACAGAGACAAAAAAATTATCTGATAATTTTTTGTTCAATTTGAACTGTTATATCCCCAGATGGAAGAAATGGGAATATTCCAAAAGGAGACATCCATGTTGAAGAACACCCTGAAGAAGATGAACGAACTCCTAGGACCTGATGAACGATTATCACCCAGATTTATTTTTTCGTCTCTGAAGAACCCCATCATCCTGGTTATGGAAGATTTGGCGCCATTAGGATTTCGCATGGCGGCTCGTCAAGCGGGACTCGATTTGGCACACAGCTTATTGGCTATTCGAAATTTGGCCAAGTTCCATGCAAGTTCAGTCGCCGTCTGTGAGCAGGTAGGCAGCTTAGATTATACTTGGATGAAAAGCTTATGGGACCGAAGAAAAATGACGTACGTCTTCGACAGATAGCTGAAAAGATTATTTTTAAAGTCCTTATCAAGGTCGAACGTTCAATTATTCCAAGTAACGTGCAATTATCTTTTTATCAGTTGAAGCACTGAGACATGATAAGTTTTCATTTTTGTAATAACCCATACGTCGCTCTATAGATTGTTTCTATAATATAATTTTTCGCATTTTCTTTACCAGGAACCAGGACACAATAAATTGTACGTACAGGATCTTTCGGATAAAAAGCATGCCCAAATCGGTGAAATGCTCAGTGGTGGTGTGGCATTGCTGGGTAAGACCATCGCTGATTGGCCTGAGTTGGATGAAAAGTATTCGAAGAAAATTATGCAACTTGCGCCATGTATTGCGCAAAAACTGATCGAAGCCTCGATGGCAGAAGAAAATAAATTCCATGTGATAACACACGGCGACTTTTGGATCAACAATATGCTATTCCGTTACGATCAATTTGGAGAACCGACCGAACATATATTTGTAAGCTAATTCAAAGTATCGCCGTCAGATAGCGCCACTGTCAATTTCCACTTGAATTCTACTCCGAAGGATGAAAATTAAAAACTATTATATATATCCACAGATTGACTTTCAAATGTCCATGTGGAACTCGCCTGCCGCAGATTTACAGTACTTCATGAACAGTAGTCTATCGAATGAAGTGGATCTCAATCATCGTAATCGACTACTGAAGGAATACAGACGATCACTCTTGATCACCATGAAACGATTAGGATGCAAAACGCCAACGCCGACACTACAAGAGCTCGAATCGGCTATGAGGCATTTTGAAATTAATGGAATGATAGCAACCTTTCTAGTACTGCCTCTGATCATGTGGGAGAAAACTGAAGCTATAGATATTAAGCACGTGTTTGAAAAACAAAATAATCCAGCACTCGAAAATAATCTCTACCGTGAGGTGCTCATTAGAAGACTTCCTGAATTTGAGAAGAATGGACTGTTGGATGTGTGATGTCCTGGAGGGGCCATCTTCCTGTGAATTCAATGGAAGAGAGTCCCCCGGACTTTGACAAGTGTAGCTAAGATTGAAATAAATGTTTTTATGGGATGCACCGTATTGTAAAACGTACCTCCCCATGAATAGCGCCAAGGGATACTTTGCAAGGGATGTGTATACACGTCTCGTTATCGTGACCTGTGCCCAGACCAAGGAAAAAAAGCCAGTACTTATTCTAATTATGACTCGTCCTATCAACTACCCTTACTATACCCACAATCCTATCTACTACCAATATGCCAAAGTGCAGTAAAACCCGAGTCACCCTTAAAACCAAACCTTTGCCCCGTTACAAATTCAATCATATATTTCTTACTCCTTTAGCCTGTGGATTTTTAATGTAACTATACAAGGGAGCAATCGGCACCAACCAGTTACCAGAGTTACCATGGTTAGGGCAGTTACGCTGCTCGACACTTGACGCATAGCAAATTTCACTGTACGAACTTCCAACTGGTTATATATTTTTCGCAAACCTTTGACCCCACCAACTACTCGATATTCGCACATTTATTCGATATCCAGAAATACACCAGCATTCTTCCACACGATTCGTTCATCCCTATTTGTCACAAGGATGATTCCCTGTCAAATGATATTATAAAAAAAATTTCACCCACTAGAATTTCGCATGGCAGATCGTCAAGCCAAATTCAATTTATCACATAGCCTATTCGGAATTCGAAATTAAACCAAAAAATCATACGAGTACTTTAAAGATTTGAGAGTAAGTGGGCGCTTAGATAATATTTTGAAAAAAAAATAAGATTCTTATGTATGATATTCCCAAGATTATGGACTGGCAGTCAATTTCATAACTTCCAGCCCATGACGACCAAGACTAAAATTGTAACGTTCAAAATCTAATCCTGTAAAGAGCATATACAGCCGAAGGTATTTGCACCAATGATATGAGATGATATCCCATATCATGCGATAACTTAATTTTGGGTGTCAATTCTTAGATAACGTTCTATTTTTGTGATAAGGCATAGACATCAATTCAATACCCAATCTCCCTATCATTAATCAGCACAAAGAAATATACATGCTCTGAGCGTATTCACTCAAGGGAGTGACTGCAGATTAATTATTGAGATGGACCTATTACACCTGCCAAAACGGAGTACATTTTTTTATAATAAATCAAAATGCTTTTTTATGCACAACAATTGTAGCCGAAATACGAATACGATGGTGTAAGGCAGCGCCAGTTCACGAACGATTAAAATAATACAGTGAAAATCAAAATAAGTTTACGTCACTATGACGCAATACGAAAGCAAGTAAAGTCAATTGAAAATTTAAAACCTCATTCAATGGTAGGTCCCAGTTATATGTTTCATGGAGTAATAAAATTTCATTTTTACAAATTTCTATATGAAAAATTTTGATTTTTATTTTAAACAGAAATTAACAAAAATCGCTATATCTTGCAAGATTAGTATTCTTTATAATAAGTGTAACGATGAATTTCTGATCGGAATGACGCCATTACACTGCATTACAACCTGAGAAAGACCATGAATTACAACATAAAAGATAATATACTTCGTATGAGAAATCTTGTAACTTGAAATACGATTATAACTCTGGTTCGAAAAAATGTTCAAACTATCGTCGCCTGAAAACGCCTAGTATTGAGCGGCCAATTTTTTAATGACGTTGCAGACTTATCGCGAGGCCTGACTGTGAACAACCGCGACACAGTACCAAAAGATGAGCGCAGACGAACCTCAAGTGCTCCTTGAGGTACCAACAGAAACGAGACATGCACTTCAACCACTTCAACAAAATCCATGAAATTCTCAGGAACGTGAGCTACTAGAGTACAGTTACTTTCAACTGCCAGTACACGAGGAAAGTTTTCAGGAAATAAAGTGAAACGTTCTCTAGGCGGAACGGATGTCCACGTTTCAGCCAACTTCACCATTCTGAAGAAAAAATAATGTTACCTCTATTAAAATATAATATCATCTATATATAAGTGGAAAAGTATTCGCCATATGTTCATCAACTTATTTTCATCAATAAATGCTTACTTGGAAGCATCGATTGCACCGAACCCTAGTGCTTCATGAAACTTGAAACCGGCGCCATTGGTATTCCATTCTACACCCTTACCTGGTTTTGCAGCCCTTACTGCTAAGTGTTGAATACCTCGCCAATTCAGTAAAGGGTTCATTTGCAGAACAAGTGCAACCACACCAGCTACCAATGGAGCTGCTGCAGAGGTACCCTGAACGTGTAAATCAAATAAGATCAATGAAAAATATCCAAAAATTCGTTGCATTTCCTAAAATATAATTTCACCTTAAATGTGCTATGATACGTTCCATCCAGTCCGGGTGCCACAATGTCGAATGCTACACCCACGCCCCAGTAACTGTCGTTCACCACAGCCGCCATTATGGCTGCACAGTAAATCCCAAGAAAATCGTTCACTTTAACATTAGGAAACGGATCATTGGATTTGCGCAATAAATCCGTCAGGTCGACACTCACTCTGCGTGCGAAGGGTGGGTCATCTTATCAGATAGAATCAAAGGAAGGGCTATAAATGAAAGGCACAATTTTATCCCATGGAATGTATTTGAGTAACCATGGCACACAGTATACATCGAAGTGATGAAATTTTCATTTGTTTGTTTGTACACGCACAATATTATAATACCAGTTGCTTAATGAAGTAGTTAAACATGAGATTAAAGAGACAATATTCTCGCAACCGCACACCGGTGTACTAAGAGCACTTTGAACGTCCGATATTTACTATGATATAAAAAATACACAATATTATTATAATTAAAATAATTATCCATAGCTTTAAGATATAATTAACTGAGAAACATGTTTTAAGGTGCTTAGAAGCGTAACGAATACTTTCAGAGGGTGCGATAGTTGCGATCCTGACGGACCTTGTAGAATTTCCATGAGAAGGCTCCGATGGTCACGAGGCAACCAGCCAGGATGATACCACCTGAAAACAAGGTAATGAATATATAAATAGAGAAGCCTTAATGAAAAAAACTAAACGAGTTATCCACAACGATTATGATTAGAAAATTAAAAGAGTTTTACCCATGAAGCTTAGACCGTCAAAATGGCGGTCTTTGGACGGCGACGGTGTAGACCCATCGGGTCTCTCAGTGGTCATAGCTGAGCTAGTCGAAGACTTCGGTTTTATGGTTGTGACAGGCGTTGTTACTGGGCTAACTGTTGTTTTGTTAGCTGGGCCTGGCACAGGTGTCGTAGATGGTAAAACTGTCGTTGGCTTGGTCGGTTCAGAAGTCGTTGTCGTATTCGGCGTAGGTGTCGTTACATTCGGTGTCAAGGTTGGAGCCGCAGTTGTCGCGTTCGTTACATCAGGAGATACTGAAGTACTCACTGGTACAGGGGGTGGAGATGGGGTCGTAGTATTTTCATTGGAAGTACTACCTGGTGGTGGTGGAGGCGGAAAAAGAACTGTTGTCCCTGAAGCACTTTTGTCGGGCAATGCGGTAGTAGTATCTGAAACAAACACCATACCAGAAAACGATATAGATTAAATTTCCAAAAATTGACAAAGAACAAAAACCTCTCAGCGAAACCGAAACGATCCAAAAATCTTCCCTGTTATTCAAAAACGCAGGTAAACATACTTTTCGCAATTAAATCAAGATTAATATTGACTGAGCCAACGATGACGAGCAAAAGTTAAATTTTAAAAACAAAAAAAAATGCTAAACAACCGGTTACTCCGGATCATGTAATACTCCTTATACGGTAAAAACATATTACGTAAACACAAATTGTACTATTATAAATAATCGATTACGTAACATTCTTAATAGTATACATG
Source organism: Pachycephus smyrnensis (assembly GCA_030142225.1). Lineage (NCBI taxonomy): Eukaryota > Metazoa > Arthropoda > Insecta > Hymenoptera > Cephidae > Pachycephus > Pachycephus smyrnensis. The sequence continues at coordinate 2,836,648 of JARQST010000282.1, read as the reverse complement.
GCCAATAGACCATATCACCTATTTCCGGTTCTCAAACGGTAGGGCAAAGAGTATTAAAAACCCCTAAGTCATTTAATTCATACCTCGTGATACTAGACCCCTCCCCCTTCCTGCCCCCCTCTTTCAAAGCCCCTTTTTATTTCGTTCTCTACTCGCGCATCTACGTAACTCAAAAACGTATGTGAATCTATGGAAATGTTCAGGCTCTACGCAGCGCACGGTACTAGCGTGCTAATAATACCGGTACCGGGAGATTAAATTGTAAGGAACTACATATGACAGTAGTGACGTCAGTGGTAGCTGTGACACGAATGACAAGAACAAATGATTTATCCCACTTTTCCATAACGCAATAGTTTAATCCCACTGCAATAGGCATTATCTCGTACGTTATAACGTCAAGGACGTAAAAATGCAAGAGCATGCGAGATACATTGCGTAATACTCGGAACATAAGATAAGATACGGTATATGGCGGCCATATTGTAAATTCGTTTTTTTGAATTACACAGCCACTTGTCACGTTTTTAATTGGCAGGTCTATGCCTAGAATTTCTTTTTATGTATCCTTAAATCATTGTATCAGTCAGAAATGGACTCGAGCGCACTTGAGAGTAAATGTAAAAATTCTAAAGCAAAGACGATGTAAAAATTCTAAGTCTGACGACGATAAGCGAAATAATAAGTGATCCTGATATTAATTCCAGTCATTATCATTGTCGTCTTTCCGTGATACTGATTGCAGATAGTCCGCACGGAATTGTAGCGAAACTATAAATGAGGGAGCGCACGGGAGGATAGTTTCAGTCTAGTTGATGCCACGGGATCGGTTCATCTCAGTTGTTGCTGCCGTTGCTGATGTACTGTTGTATGACTTTATCGTGTTGCAAGTGCGAGACCGTTTTTGAAAGAGCTATCTGATATCTGATTAGGAAGAAAATTAGTTGGAGATACGTCGTTTGGCGGTTAGGAAACGGGTTAAGGAGGCTGCTTGTGAATAATTTTTTTCATACTAAATCAAAATGGACGTCGAGGTACCTCTGTGGATAAATAGGGAGTTCGCTGAGGAAGCTTTGAGAAAATTCGAGAGCGACGAGACGATACGCGTTACGAAAATTGCGGTGAAGGAGGCTACCAGTAAAGGCGACAATTATACCAGCGACATGTATCGCTTGTCGCTGGAGATCACGAGGGTGAGGAAATCGAACGAGATCACGGAGAAGATGTCGGTGCTGGTGAAAGTGGCTCCCACGGAAGAAGGTCCACGTCCACAACTGGTAACGAAAACTTATGATAAGGATGCTGGGGACAAATGGAAAAGAATGTTCTTTTTTTTTTTTAATTTTCCCAACTGCCAATTTTCTCTCAGGTCGAGGATGGCAGGCTGTTTCATACAGAAATATCGATGATGGACGACACCTTGAAAAAGATGAACAAACTCTTGGGACCGAAAAATCGAATTTCGGCCAATTGTATCTTGACGCGTATCGAATCGCCTGCTTTTCTTGTAATGGAGGATTTGGCGCCATTGGGATTCCGAATGGCGTCTCGTCAAAGAGGACTTGACTTGGCACACTGTCTGCTGACAGTACGCGGATTGGCAAAATACCATGCAAGCTCTGTGGCACTTTGCGAAGCGGTAAGTATTACAGGTGAAAAATATTTTTTTATTCTGAATACCCTCAAGTGTCTACATAATCCAATTAAATAGTCTCATAAAACCTGAATATCATGCAGAAACTCTGTTCGAAAACCAAGGGAAGAAAATTTGTTATCGCGACTTGCCTGCCAATGTAAAAAATATTAAAACTAAAAGTCTCAAGAAAAGATAACTGCAGCTTACACTCGAGCTGCGGACAAATAGGGAGGGACGATCAAAAGTTTTCACGTGAAATTTTTCAAAAAGTACAGCCCTTCTAATAAGTTTCATCGTTCGGGTACACTCTGTGTATACATACATTCCCTAATGCGCACTTAGGCAAACGTCGTATCGTCACGTTCAAGAAATTCTAATAATAGTAACAACTATGTGCAACGTCCAATGATGATAAGAGGAAAATGAGCGCACGCGAATACCAAGAATGGAAAGACAAGTTGAACAGTTCTCATCGAGGATGAAGTCTTAGTATGAACGTATCCATATACTATCCAACATATAAAATAAACATGCAAGTCACATGAATGGCTAATTAAATGCTAGCAAGCGCAACTGGGACAACGTCAGAAGCTGGACGATCATGCAATAACGATACCAATTATGAAACTCCCAGTTGCAAAAAAATTTTTCATGGAAAAACGAAAGGTAAACATTTCGTAAGAACGACAAAAACCTAAGAGTCAGGTATAGTTGGGTCAAATCTAAGAGCAAGTGCCTGAGGATCTTTTCTGTATCCAACAAAAAATTTTAGCGGTCGCCAGGAAGGTCCAAGGTCAAGAACGTATTGGTATAGCAATGCGAGTCAATGATAAGGAGATACGCGCAATGTAAGGAATTGTACATTTCAAGTGCAAGACACGATAAACAGTAACAGATCGTACACAGGAAAGTAAAAAGGCATCTTATCGTTTACTCTGAATGACCCACTTAATGATGATCTAACGTGGATGCGTCTGTGTAATGTCACCTTAAGTAAATAAAAAAAGTTTACCTCGCTACTGAAAAAACACTGATAAGACCTATTCGTACAGATTGATATACGATTGCCAAGTCATGCGGAACATCGCCTTTCGAGAATTTTGAATCCGCCGAAATATTCAAGTGCAAACATAAATAACCTTACCCGAGTTAAAATTTCGATAAGTGGGATAGAGATCATGTGTCTCATGCGTCTATATGAATTATCTGCATTCAAGAAAAACATTATAAACCATTACCTCTCGTAACATAATGGGTTATCGTGTTTTTATTATTATTATTATTTTTGTTATCAGGAACCAAAACACAAAAGCATGTATGACCGTGGTATGTTCAGTGCTAAACATCCGAAGCATATGAGTGAGTTTTTCGATGAAGGCGTGAAAGGCCTTGCTGAGAAAATGGCCAACTGGCCCGGTGTCGATCCAAAATATTCTGAAAAGCTTTTACGATTCTCCGAATGCGCATATGAAAAGGCAACTAAAGCTGCAGTGACGTTGGATGATGACTTCAATGTAATAACCCATGGTGACTGTTGGGTGAACAATATGCTGTTCAAATATGACAACAGTGGAAAAGTAATCGACCAGATATTTGTAAGTTGGTTCGAAGTCTCGCGGCTAGATGGCGCCACTGAATGTTTCTTGGTGGGAATATTAACTAACCGTTGTGTCCATAGGTTGATTTTCAAATAGCATCATGGGCATCACCCGCACTGGATTTACAATATTTTATGAATACAAGTCCGTCCGATGACGTGGAAATGAATCATCATGACCTTCTTCTGCAGGAATATATTAAAACACTTTCGTCCACGATGACCCTCTTGGGATGCAAGACTGCAGCGCCAAGCTTAGAGAAAATTAAAGCGGCCATGGAGCGTGTTGCGGTTTGCGGAATGCTCGCGGCGTTCATTATATTTCCCATCATTGTGTCGGATAAGTCTGAGTTCAAGAGTATTAATGAAATTATGGAAGACAGACAACTTCCGGCCCTGGACAACGAACATTTCCGTAAGGTCATCCTTAGGAGACTTCCGGCCTATGAGGCGCAGGGACTGCTTGATCTATGAAATTGTAAATACTAACTATATTGGGCTATATTTGATAACAATTTATAATTGCAACGTTTTCATGAAAACTATCTAATTACAAGAAACGAAACCACGAAGGAACCATGAATCAAATTTATATCATTTTGTATATTGGAATGAACGATGAAAAAAAAATTCAAAAAAGGCGTACAAGACTTTCCAACTTTTTGTAAAGTTAGCACCGCCACGGGTGTCACACTTTTCACTAGAAGCTCGAAAATTTTAATTGCGGTCGTTAATTAGGCACTCAAACAGCTCTTTATGTTGCTATAGGTTTCATCTCGATTTTCCGTTGTGGCGGTTCAAGCTTTGACCTTAATTTTTAGACAATTTAGATCCTGTGTCTCTGTGCTTCCTATATGAATTTTTCCCAAGATCTGTTAAGGTAGTTCTTCAAGGAGGCAGAAGTCATTAACGCTAGAGACTAAATGTTATCATATTTTGTCAAACAAATATCGTAGCAATTCTTTACAC
>JARQST010000282.1:2816317-2832346 GCA_030142225.1 Pachycephus smyrnensis | reverse complement strand
GACGAACGAAGTCCAGAGAAATTCGACCTGATTACGGAAGATTTAGCGCCATTAGAATTTCGCAAGGCGTCACGTCAAGCAAGACTCGATTAGGCTCACAGCTTATTGGCTATTCGAAATTTGATCAAGTTCCATGCGACTTCTGTCGCCCTCTGTGTGAAGGTAGCTTTTCATTTTTTTTAATGACTTCTACATACTTCACTTTATATATGTCTTCTACAATATAATTTTTTGTATTTTCTTTAACAGGAACCACAACACAGGACATAAAGGGTCTTTCCAATGAAAATTAGCCCCAATTCTCTTATATGCTCACTGGTGGCGTGGCATTGCTGGGTAAGACCAACGCTGATTGGCCTCAGTTGGATGAAAAGTATTCGGAGAAAATTGTGCAACTTGCCCCACATAATCAGCGAAAACTGAACGACGCCTTGAAGCCAGAAGAAAATAACTTCAATGTGACGACACACGGCGACTATTGGATCAGCAATATGATATTTCGTTATGACCAATTTGAAGAACCGACCGAGCATATATTTGTAAGTTAATTCAAAGTATCACCGCCAGATAGCGCCACTGATAATTTCCACGTAAATTCTACTCCAATTATCCATCTCGACAGATTGACTTTCAACTGTCTACATAGGGATCGCCTACCGTAGACTTGCAGTACTTCATGAATAGTAGTCTATCGGATAAAGTGGATCTCAATCGTCGTAATCGTCTACTGAAGGAATACAGAGGATCACTCTTGATCACCATGAAACGAGTAAGATGTAAAACACCAACGCCGACACTGCAAAAGCTCGAAATTGGCTATGAGGCGTTTGAGATATCTGGAATGATAACAACATTTGTGTCAGTCCCTATGATCATGATGGAGAAATGTTAAACTGTAAATGTTAAGGAAATGTTTAGAAACCAAAATAATCTAGCACTTCAGAATGATTTCTACCGTAAGGTGTTGCTTAGGAGACTTCCTGAGTATGAGAATGGACTGCTGGATGCGTGAAGATTACAGCGGATTGGCGAGCCACTTGCAAACATTAAAGAATATATTATTCAGACCAGCTAATGTATTAAAATATACGACAGATTTTATGACTGGTGTATTGTATAATCAGTCAACCTTTGTTACATTGACAGTAAGATGGCATTATCTGACAATACGAATTGAGATGCAGAATTGTCAAGTCACGGTGATTTATCACAAATGATAACGGAGACAATCTTACGGGGAAACAAACATCTGCACTATTAAAAAAATATATGAGATAAGATCAGAGATTATAGAACTTTTTTTTGGAGTTTCAATGTGGAGCTTCTTAGTATCTTATCAATCACGAGTACAGCCTCAAGTACTGACGTTATATCATTGTTATCATGATAATCATCATTCCCATCGAATTTTGTTGTGTGATTGCTTGAAGATTATAGCACGTTTCACGATCCATGAATAACAGTTTTTCTACAAGCCGGTAAAGACGCTGCCAAAATATGATTATCAAATACACCCACGTGTTAATGGAATAAGATAAAACATGGTGGTAATTGGGCACAGTGATGGGAGTAACCTTCCTTTTGATAATTACTATCAACTAGTTCTATGTCAACGTGGAAAAGAAGCGACATCCGGCGACAGATTTGTTAGTGTAACTTGAAGTGTGCATGACTTGGGTGCCTCAGTTTCCTCAAAGTTCTTTAACTGTAATAACAATACTGTACATTATTTGGTGCGACAGAGAAAAAGTGGAACTGGTTAAAGGAATACTGAGTGTCATTGAATAAAATTTACAAAATACTCACAGTTCGTTATTATATATGGAATAAAAATGGAGATCGATGTGCCGTCATGGACGAACAGAGAATTCGTCGAAGATATCCTTAAGAAATATGAAGTGAGTGACACCATTCGTGTTATGAAAATTAACGTAAAGGCGGCTACAAACAAAGGTGATAATTATACAAGCAATATGGATCGCATATACTTGGAGATATTGCACAAAAATAAAACAGAGGAATTGCCGCTGATTGTGAAAGTAGCGCCGACTAGCCATCTAAGGACGTTCTGCCATTTTTAAAATTTATACCCAAGGCTGAAGAGACTGAAGTATAACCAACAGGTATATATCTGACGAATGACACCCTGAAGAAGATGAACGAACTCCTGGGTGCCTCTGATCGAATATCTGGCAAGTGTGTTTACACGCGACTTGAAAGACCAGCCCTCCTCGTCTTGGAGGATTTTATGCCTTTAGGATTTCGCATGGCGGATCGTCAAGCCGCACTTGACTTAACGCACTACCTATTGGTAATTTGTAATTTGGCCAAGTATCATGCGAGTTCTGTAGCACTTTATGAGAAGGTACCTCTGATTACTTCTAACATACATTTATTTAAACTCTCTAAAAAGATAGTCTCCTTTTTTTAATAAGACTTGTGATAATAACAGTTTTCCTTTTGGGCAATTGTTGATAACTTAGGATTTTTTATGACAGCCCTTACAGCGTCTTTGATTGGCAGAATTTTTTACACTGCGTGTAAGGTATGGCCCAGTGCTTTGTCGACTAGCAAATTTTTCTACAGTCCTCAAATGTGATGTGACGCAGAGTTGCATTTGCACAGGGCTACATCTTACATCTGATGCAAGAGAATTCTGTCTTAAAATTCCCTCTACCAAGAATCAAAACAAAACAGTCTATAGGTATATTCAACAAATGCCATTCACTAGTAATTGATCCATGCAACTCCAGTATGAAACTCCTTCGCACTAAAGTCGCAATATGGACTGAGCTCAATCCTAAATATTCCAAGAAAATTTTGAAATTATTAAAGCACGCTTATCAAAAAGTAAACCAAATTGCTAAACCAATGGAAGATGATTTCAACGTATGAACCCACAAGGACTGTTGGGTCAACAATATATTATTCCATTATGACAATACTGGGAAACCGATAGAGCAAATATTTGTAAGCTGATTGGAAGTTTCACTATCAGATGGCACCACTGATCACTTCTTTTCAAACTCTACTAAATAGAAGAAAAACCATTATTGCTATTAACAGGTAGATCTTCGACTAGTTTCATGGGAATCACCTGCTATGGACTTGCAGCACTTTATGAGCACTATTTTGTTCTATGAGGTGGAACTGAATCATCGTAACCTTCTTCTGGAAGAATACAGAAGAGAACTGTCGTCATCCATGATACGTTTGGGATGCAAAATATCAGCACCAACTATACAGGAACTAGAAGCAGCCATGACGAGCCTTCATTTATATGGAATGATAGTAGCCTTTGTCGTACTGCATTATGCCCTGCTGGACAAAACAAATGTTAACACCATTGGCAAGATTTTAGACAACAAAAATAATTCAGCACTAGACAACAAGATGCTTCGCAGGGTACTCCTCAGGAGACTTCCTGAGTATGAAGAAAAGGGTCTACTAGATATTTGAATCTTGTAGCTTAACGCTGTAAGACTTATGGATTACACTATGCCAAGATAAACCAATCAATTGAGGGTGACATCTGTTACATTATTTTTAATTAGACAGCTATGCCAAAATTACTTTAATGTAAAAAAAATATTAGGTAAGTATATTCCACACTAAAAAGTCAATACCGTTGGCTTGAGCCTTTTATCAAGTTAGCTGTATGCTAAACATAACAACCATTTAGGCAGCCATACAATGTAGCCAGTATTAACATGTTTATGAAAATCTGCCCAAAATATCTGATGTCACTCAATTCAACGAACCAGGGGGGTTATCGTTTCAGCCACAATTTGTTAAGGTAACGTGAAACCTCAGGATACAAAACGATTATCGCAAAGACTAATTAGTTCCGTTTGTATAAATAAAATAAGGGACTAAACAAAGAACATAAATTCAATAACAGGAATAATTTGTACGATGAATCAGGGCTGTAATATCTTCTGCAATTTTTATCCATACAGCCCCTCTCTATCATTATATGAAACGTCATCGACTGATAAAGCATTATTAAACCGTAACTTTAGGACACACTGACTACAGTGATTATGATAACTGAGTGAATTTTTGCTGTAATCAGTTACCCACCTACAACTCAAAAGTGCATTGATAAATATTATATTTACAGGAGTTATCTGTTTACGATGCTTTTGTATACATTGTACGTATCGCTTAATCCGGCGGTTTATTTTCATTGAAAAAATAATTTTTCTTTATCCTACCTTAAATCCAAAAAATCTTACGCGATCCATATAATACTGTAAACAGTATATTATTTTGAAAACTGCATTTTTATTGCTCCGCAGTATTATCGCGTATGAAGTATAATCCTTTCGCGGTAAAATGTAACGCGACGTAAAAATACTATAATACAATGTAACGAATTTTTCCAAATTAAAAATTTTTAAGGACAGTTTAATATCAATCACACAACAGTTTCTCGGTTTAAGGATAAATGGAAAAGAAAAAAAAGGATACATTGAAGTTTTTCTCCTATACAATGTTGCACTGTACGTACAGTAAGCGTTACTATTCTATGAATTGCGGCTGCTTGCAAAGATAAAATCGTTATGACGGATATGTTACATAAAAAAGAAATCAAACGCGAAATGGACCTTTCTAGTAGAAATTTGCGACGCAGTAGATATATTGAATAAAGAAAATTATGTGATAAGGACGGACAGTGCAAAGCATTAAGCAGTCATTATCGATGTGCCATTGAAAAAAATGATTCATAATTTCGTGACTGACTGCTAAGCATTCTTAGTATAAATTATGATATGTGTGTGTGTATATATATACAATGAAGTTTTTTATAGTACGGGACTGAGATATTCGATAGTTACAGATTAAGATATGCATGAATTTGACAAAACTGCGCGACAGAAAATAATCGTGGTAACAATGCAAGATTGTTGGAGAGGTTGTTAATAAATATGAATAACACTGCATACGATATATCAAAGATACCATAAAGCGAAGAGATGCAAAACGTAGTGCAAAATTGACGTTGGAATAACCAAAAGAGATTTGATAAATAAAAATATTGTGAAATCACTCACCATTTGATAGAGCGTCACTGGGCATCGAAATGACTGCTACCACCAGGATCCATGTTAAATGCAATGTCCTCATTGTAGTAAACTTGTAGAAATGCACGACTGAAAAATGCAGGTTAAAAATAATGGCGTGATACGGTGAACGAAATGCCACGCTTCGCAGTAGCTCCGGAGTACGACCCAGTACTTCCCCCTTTCACTTCTAGTGACTCAAGGTGCGTCCTGTAGAGAGTGTAAAGATGAATAAAATTATTGTTATTAATTCAACCTGGATCAAGATCTTTGTATTTAGATATAAAAAGGATTGTGGAAGGATAATTGTTATAATTAAAAATATAGAAATATTTAACGGAGCACATTCAGTCTCTTATTGACTTTTGTAGTACGATACGGGAGACGCTAGTTACCAGCAGAGACAAATGTTCTTTTAAACTGCAGTAGTTTTGTAATTTATTGCTATGCAAGTAGATCGATATTTAACAAGTACTGTAGAGAGAGTTTATGATTTTCCTTAGAGTGCAATGGTCATTTATTTAATTATTTAATAATATTTATATGCGTAGTTACAGGCCCACCAATATGTTGTACGAATATTTGATGCTTTGAAGTTGTGCCCTGTGTTATCCGCTAGCTCTATCGTTCAGCCATCAGATTAAAAGTAATATGATCATTGAATAACACATATTTTAATTTATATTAATAGAAAATCGTATCAGCAAACCTACAGCAAATATAATTTACGTATAAAGTTGTAATACCAAGATAATTCTTTGATTCATCGTTTGAAGGTGCAGTTCAAAATTTTGCATAGATAATAAGTATACTAATAAATTTCAATGAAACAAAACAAAACCCCTAAATACTGTTTATCTAAGTATTGAATAACATCCAAGCAAAAATCTCAAATAAGGATTATACACGATCAATTAAATGAGACGAAATAAAAAAATATCGCGTATTTGAATTAGTACAGACATCTAATTGTCAATTACTGGCGCCATCTAGAATCTAGGGGAAAAAACATCGTACTATTGCTACTCCCCACAGACGGCGCCAACTTCGCTTCGCTCCATTCTGCACCTGACCCGATGTAGCGCAACAAATTCCTGTGGCTCTTCGGGCCAATATGGCGCTGCTGAGAATTCGCGTGAAAATGTCGTAGTGCTAGCTCGGGCAGTGCGTGGACCGTGCGGCTGCGGGAAAAGCCGGAAAACTTTTCGCGGTCAAGACTCCTCGTACGCGACGCTACTGTGAAAAGCTTTTCGTGGATATTCCTCGGCTCGGACGGCACGTATTCTCGCCCTGAATTTAATCGGGGCTAGGAATTCTTCCTGCCAGACACTGCTGCCAAGGTAGCATGCCCACCTATGCATTTTACATACATTTGACAATATAACTGTAGTGTAGGGCGGTGAATGGGTCATTTTGTCACTTAAATTTATCATCGATAGTATCAGGCCGTTTTGGCGCGACGATTCGATAAGAATTTTTCAAAATTTTCTAACCTCGAATCCACCAAGATATATCTTGAAATTTTTATCCAAGTTTAGGGATTATTTGCCCTCACGATACTTATTCAAGTGTTTAGTTTGACGAAAGCTACGTCACCGAGTGCCACGTAAATTTTCGATGGTCTCACCAGAATTATAATTGCTCGCTATTTCTTTCTATAGCTTTGCTTTAATATTTTTCATTAATGCTTATTTGAGTGCTTATTATTTTTATATTCTTTTTGCTTGACAGTTACTTTTCGTATTTTAAATGAATTTATGTTTTGGAGTATCTGTTACAGGTTTACTTTTTTATAGATAATTTATCTGCACCAGCTGATTTAACTGCACTTAATAGTACAATTCGTTTTTAAAATAGAATGCATTGGTAATTTTGTAAAATAAAAGTTAATTTATAATAGACGGAATTCTCCCCGTAATCGTTACTCCGTCCGGAAAGACTTTCAGTTTTATAAATTAATGATCTTTTTCGGTATGCAATAAATCATATAAAATAATAAGGTTAAATAAATGCTTTGCGATATCACATTAATAATTAAAAGTTATCGATATCGAAAAACCGGATGTTTATATCGCTTAGATCTAACAGCAACCGGAAAGCATCAATAGCAACGGCTAACTTTGCATTTCACTTTGGTATCATTATTTACTTATTTTCACCTAAGAAACTACTCCATTTGCATTCATTTTCATTTAAAACGCTTCCCACTACGTGTTCTAATGCAAAAATAAAATGGTGAATATCACTTCAACTGAATCACCCATTAGAATTTGTCCAACAATAATTATTCAATTAAAATCATCCGTCGTTAATTTTCCATTCTGTTGATTTAATTGCAGCCAAGTAATTACCAGAAAAAAGCACGTTAAATATAAATTGGGTCAGCGCGCGATATCGTAGTTCGAAGAGGAAGAAGAAGAAGAACAAGAGGGAGAGAGGACCCAAAAGAAGAAAAGAAAATAAGCAATACACAAACATAGACGAAGTAAAAAGAAGAGATTCTCAAAATGGATAGTTCAGAATACGAACTAGTACGTAACATGACGCTACTCTTCTTCTTCGAGCGTCTGATGGACAAGGGCGGTCCCCGTACGCTGCACGACCTGAGCTGCCAATTCGGCGCCAAAGGTTTCACGAAGGAGATGCGCCAGATTGCTGGTGGTTCTCAGAGCGGCCTAAAAAAATTTCTCGCCCAGTATCCGGCCTTGTTTCTAATCGACGGCGACTACGTCTTCGTCAACGCCTTCCAGCCGGTCGTCGAGGAAGACAATGGCAGTAAACTCAGCGGCAAGCGAGATTATGCTAGAGAGGCCGTGGAGTATTTCTCTAATAAGCTGATGCAGTACGGAGTAGGTACTGAAGTACCAATCAAGAGCCTCCTGGGGCACAGATCACAAGCATCCCCGGAAGTGCGGCACATTTCCGGTCAGCACTACAAAGAATTTCGTGACTTCCTCCTAAAGTATCCCGATGCTTTCGTCGTCACCGAGGACAATGTTATTCTAAAGCAGTACGAGGGTATGAAGGCGGAGCAGCCGTTTAGAGAACTAGAACCAGAAATACCGATAGATCCGGAAGTGACCGCAAGACTATTAGATTTCTTTGCACAGACCATCGAGCAAAAGGGTCCTATACTTGTCGATCAATTGTTTCATATGCTGACTGGTGTGTTCCCTCAGGAGACCTGGACGTCCATGTTCAAGACACCTCAGGATCTATCAACCTTCCTCAAAATGTTCTCCGATGCCTTTCATGTTCAGAGCAACATGGTTACTCTGATAAATAAGCCTAAGACTTTTGCCATTGATCCTCCTAAGGCTGCCAATCAGAACAATAATACATCTAGTTCTCAATCATCGATCAGAATTGCCAGTCCTATACAGATTGCTTCCCAGACGACGTCTCAACCGGACTCTATCACGTCGAATAACTCGGCTTCGCAGCCAAACTCTCTGCAAAACGTGTCGCCATCCTCAAATGAAAGTAACAATAACTCTCCACCAGTGAGTCTCCAGCAACAAACGTTGAAGCAGAGGATCAACACCCTAGTGATGAAGACCCTGGCAGACAACACTGAAAAGGATCGTAGTCTCCAGACCGCCCAGATGGGCGATGCCTGGAAACTCAAAGTACTCCAGCAGACGAGAGTTATAGTGAATCCTAAGGAAAGTCTTCAGATCGTCGAGGACATCATAAATCCTAGAAGGCCACCGCCTGATGGGAAAATAGTCGTATCTTTTGACTGTGAGGGCATCAATCTCGGAGTCAAAGGTAAACTGACTCTTCTACAGATTGGTACCATGAGCGGACAAGTCTATGCTTTTGACCTCTTCACCTGTCCAAATCTGGTGCAGGCTGGAGGACTCCAGAAACTCCTAGAGAGTGAAAACGTTATCAAGGTAAGTCCTGCGTCTTGAAACTGATAGTCTTGTTTCTTTTTTTTTTTGTATCCCAAGGCTCTTCCTGGAACAGACGATGTCTTTGGAGAGATCTTCTATTCCTAGTAGTATGCTGTAGCTATCCTGGGGGAATTCAAGATATAGGATCTAGCCGTGGCTTCTAAATGTTTTATACGTCTATCCTATCCCATGGGAATAAATAAGAACGTAAAGCAGTACCAGGCGCCGGCGCTGTAAAATTCATCCGGAAGTTACGTCTTCCCAGTCTCCTAAAGTTACGTGAAATATCTTTTAAGGTGAAAATTTCGATTTCTCCCCATTTCCTGCCTGACGACCTTTTTCCTCTTGTAGGTTCTCCCATGTTTCTCAATGCATTAAATGTCAAGGCATACAAAGGTGAAACGATTTTTGAAAATATCACAGAAAAGTCACTGAGAATACAGAAGACCTGTATCAGGAATGACAGGATAATTATCTAATTCCATCTCAGAGAGAAATAAACTTCCCGCTCGCTCGACACGCATATAAATATATATATATTATACTTGCGTATAATAATCGATAAAAAACGTGTCATTTACCCAGGTGCGTCGCATCATGAACACCCTGAGAAATCATTCCGCTCGATCATTCTAATTTTAGACAGTCGACACAGTCACGACCTGGAGGCTTTTGCGAAACATTCGATTTTACCAAAAATAGACTTCTGGATCCATCATGGGCGACACGCATCACGTAGCCATTTAACTGGTGAACATGATCATCCCGATATGCCAGTCTTCCAACGATACCAATTCGATTCTATTGCGATCACGAGATCCAATTCCAGTACCTGAACCTGCCTTAGGAATAGCAATGAGAATCGGTCACAACAACGGCGTCGCATAGAAAAGAATCCTCGTCGACCTCCATAAAAATAGACAGCCGTGAAAGTTTGCAATGCGATTAAATTTGCAGAGGAAAAGTATCGGGACATTCGACCGCGTAGAAAGTGGAACCAGTCGAAATTCGCGAATATTTAGAATTAGACTATCCTTAGAGAGTAAAATTAGAACAAGATTAACGTTGCCAAAGGCTTGTTTCTTTCTTTTCTATGTTAGAAATGGCGTAAATTTCTTGTAATAGTCTTTGCACCTAGTTATGACCCAGATAACTGTGATCACTGGCTGGAAGTAAGAGGGAGACCTTGTAAGGGCTGCTCTTCTCAACCCTATCTGCTTTCTTATGGTAAAGGAAACCCTTCTGCAGTGGTCATATCTGTTTAGAGCTACATAGATATACTATGGATACTATATTCTTGTACAATGATACATACGAGTTGAATAACGTATGGAGACACTTGGTTTCTATTTCACTCCCTTGGGATAGACATATTTATTTACTATGCGGTGCAACGTCTAACGTATAACAGGTTAAATATTCCTCTTGGGAATCTTAAAATGTTCGGATCCTGTACGTGGTACACTAGGCTATATAGGCACATTGATAAAGTACAGTTTTTTTGTCTCCCGCAAATTCCCACGGGACGCCCTAGAGATCCTGGTGAATTTTTGAGAAGACGTTCCAGCGGAAAGAAACGAGCCAGCCAACGCGTATATAAGGATACCCCATTATCATTTCATGGCAGACCAAAACCGCCTTATGGTTTCCCACGAGTGGAATTTTCTGAAATATTTAAAGGACGCCCGTGACCTTACAGAATATTTTTTTTTCTTTTATTATACCACGTTACCTTTTCTCTATTTCTATGGGTCTATTGTTTTATATCTTGCTACCACCTCGAGGTATCATAATTGTTACGTGGTCCCAAGACCTTTATGTTCTGGGGGAAAACGCGCCTGAATGTCGCTGAAAAGGTGTCGGCTGACTGTCTTTAAATGCCGTCTTGTCTTTGTTGCCATCTTTGTTAGTAGCTGCTAGTTCGATAAGTATGCTGAGTCAAGGACAACCACACGGGAATTGCTGCATTTAATTAGTCGCGGAGGCGTATGACGCGATTTTTCTAGAAACTGTAGCGATACCGATTTCTTAGGTTCTTACAATTTGTATTCTTTTTTTCCTTCTTTTTATCTTGCGTTAAACTCTTATGTTTATCTGGAATTAATTCAAACGGAAGAAAAGTATTGATCTTTATGTTATCAGTACAGATCGTTGCATCAAGGATAGAAGTGAAAATTTAATACTGGCCAAAAGTGGCGGCACTAACAAATTCCAATCGAATCCAGGATTTTTCACTCTTTTTTTGGAAACTTGACAGGAACCCTATTGAATTATTCAACTAGCCGTAACGGCTCAAACGTCACAGCCAGTCCAATAATCTTGTAGTGATTTTTATTTCGTTTGCGCATAAAGAATTTCAAGCAGCGAATTATTTGTAATTTAAAAAATCCAATTTTCAAATGCAAATAACACACGAGCTTTGTTTCTCAAAAAATGTTACTATTATCACACAAGACTTCCCACGACTGCCAGTATCTCTGAAGACCAGGATGAGATTCAGTTTGCTGTATTCTCATGGGGCTTTAATGCGGTGAAAGGAAATCAACTTGTCAGATAATTTCTTTCATGGGAAAATACAAGTTTTGTTCCGTGTCTCTCGTTCCGTTTGTTCGACGTAAGGAACACGTGAGACACTGAATTCTCTGTATACTGCGAACTAATTATACGACATATACTAAAATGCCTTGAATTTCTATAGATCAATGACGAATTGTTAGATAAGATTTGTTAGCTGTTGATAATAAACGGCAATCGTACTTTTACGAAGCAAGATTATTTCATAAGGTGATATAATATTTGAAATTATTATTAAAAAATGAATAATATGATTTTTCAGGTAATTCATGACTGCAGAAACGACAGCGTTAATCTTTTCAATCAATTTGGCATCACCCTTACCAATGTCTTCGACACTCAGGTATGTCATTGACGCGTTGTGTCATTCGAAGGAATATTGATTTTCGCATTTCTTCTATTTATGGATTATATGCATTAATATTCTATGATGTTCCAGGCGGCACATGCAGTCCTCCAATTCCAAGAGACCGGAAAGCCGGTCTACAAGGTGAAAAACGTGAACCTCAATGCCCTCTGTCAATTGTATGGTGCCCCATGCAATCCCCTTAAGGAGCAGCTTAAGAATATCTACCGCAGGGACCAACGTTATTGGTCGAGAAGACCAATGACCCGGGACATGTTAATCTACGCGAGTTGTGACGTCCTTAGTCTGGTGCCCCAGATCTACACGGCCATGTCTAGGTGAGTAATATTATTCGAGTACTCTTTGTTATAATTTCAATTGTCTGTTAATCCAATTAACGTTCAATTAACAGTTAATTATATTAACGATTCCAATACTCTATCCCAGACTGATAAAACCAGAGTTCCAAACTCTCGTCGGTGAACTCTGCGACGAGCAGGTCCAGATGCATATAAAACCTGGGGAAGTGAAGGCGCGTAAGAAGCAACGCAAGGTGGAAACGGAAGTGGCGGATCTGCGCAAGAGGATGGAAGAGACAACCGGAAAGAACATCGTACTGAGCAACCGTGAAATAAGGTTGCTACGTTATCTGGCCTTGACGGAAGACGAGAAGGAGAAGCTCAAAGGAAGTTACAAGGTCGCCAGGAAACTGGAGAAACTAGAAAGCATGGGACAGGACAAGGGCGACAGCAGCGACGATGACGACGATGAGAGAAACGGGGATGCGGAATATCCAAGCCTGGACAGCTGCACCTCGGACAATTCTCATTCCGGTAAAGCAAGCTTGAAACTGTAAAAGCTTTCGAATCTTATAAAAAGATAGAAACTATCATTGTAATATAAATTTTATTATCTGCACCAGGTGGCGTGATATCACCCAGAAACTCAGAACCTCCAAGTCTTACGGAATCCATGCAAATGGTTGACGAAATCCTCTCGGACGGTCAAATGGACCGAATGGAGAAGATCGAGAGACTGGAAGCCATATTGACAGCTGTCACTGGACCCACGACGGACACACCATTGCCGGGAACCGAGAACTCCACGTCAGTAAAGTGTTCCTGCAATTGTCAGTCAAGCAAATCCTCGCCCACGCAAAAGGAGTCTAAGACGATGAAGGAAGTGGCTTGTCAGACTCTGAGCACTGGTGACATTGTTATCACCAGGATATTCTTCACCGAGGAGGAGAAAGAACGCGAGAGACTCCTCAATTCACCGAAGAAGTAACAAGGTCTTATCAAGTTTCGATATAGAATTTGAAAGATTCATTTTTTATACGCCGATATTACACGAATTTTATAACCTTTGAATCGACAATGCGATTCCTTGTCAGTCGATGAAGCAGCTAACGAAGAGTAACGATTGCATAATACATAAAAATGGCGGTAGCGCCAAGACTGCAAAAGTGTTCCGTTTTAACGAAAGAGAAGATGGCAAGATTATATAACGAAGATACAAAATTAAATAGGACACGTGGATGATCCCGTTTGACAGAGTCACTGTTTACTTCCGTTTTAATTGTCATTTGTAACGTCAATTTTACTTTGTTATGGAAATCGAAGCGAGGAAACGTAACGGCGAACGTAAAGGAACGTTCACAAGAATTTTTACGAAGGACGCGTCGAGCGAGATGAGAGTTGTACATTGTTGATCATAGCGAACAGAATGGAATTTTTTAAATTTATACGAAATATCAGATTAACGAATGATGTGGTATATAATATGAACATATATATATATATTTATATATAAATATACCGATATTTATATTTATATATAGATATAGAGAGCGAACGGTTATATACGTAAAGTTCTATCAATTATTTTATTAACGCTACGTGATAGAATTATACATTCTTACGTCCGTTTTCAGTTCAATTTATTTTATTGGCTGCTATTAATCCGCCAATTAATTTATCTCCCTTTTTCATGTCTCTTTCTTCGCATCGTCGGTGTTGCTATTTTATGTCGTCGACGGCTGTGTCGTATTCTTGGATAGGCTTTTGTTGAACACCAAATTTTTCATCTCCAAGTGAAAGATAACGAATGTCTTCTGAATATTTTCCAGTCAAGATTTACAAAACGGGCCCTGACCTTTCCCACGTTAATATAGACATTTAAATTATTGACAGTCCACATAACGTTATTATTCTGGTGCTCTTCGATCAATGGCCTGCTGACTAATTTGTACAGTGAATGATTGACTGTATTAACGTGGAGGTCAATGTCAAGTAGCCTTTGGCGAATAACATGAGTGACTTAAAGTCCCGTTTGCACGTGGTCCAAGCAATATTGCTATCGATGCAGCATTCTCCGAATCATTGATCATAATTATTGTAACAATCTTGAGAAAGAGAAAAAGCAAGGACACGAAGGAAAAAGTACAGGAGATGAAAAAGGAAAGAGCTCTTGACTGATTGTAAAAGCAACGTTTGTACGGCATCGTCAGTGTGCTTCTCTTTATCTTGCTGCTACGTACTGCTTCTTGTATCTCTTTTTTCTTTATTCTTCATCCTTCAATTCACCTCGATGCCTCCAATTGATCTCGTCACCGACGATCAGCTTTCACTTGTACTTTTTCTTTCTCTTTCCGTTTCCCTTTTCAGTTTAATATTTTCGCACATAGGATTCGACTATTGTGGCCATTTTTTAAACAAAGATACAAAGGACAACCTAAAGGGTTCTACGTTCTTTTTTTTTAGTATTACTAGTAGACGGACACTAAACGATTCTTGTACGTCCTCGAATAATTCGTCGGCGGTCCGGTTATTGTTGTTGTTAATGAATTATTATTATTGCCGTATGATATTTAAAAAATGCTATTCTTTAATATACCTCGAATTCGGCACAAAGTGATAAATGTATTTTTCCAATTGATAAATTGTCCCTTTGTCCCTGACGAATTAACGCTCGAGGATCAATCACGGTCTGTCCGTATGAAATGAAAAGAAATAGATTAATTCTTGTATTTATTAGTGGGACCGAGTAGAGGCGGTTTCGTCCATGTTTTTAATTTTTATGAGTATTCCTTTTGTTAGTGAGATGAAAGTAAACAAAAGATGCAAAAAGAATAGAAAACAAGCATGCCCTGGAGGAAGGGATGTCGAAGGGGAGGCATTGCTTTGGATAGTCAAGATAGAATGAAGAAAAATGTATGAAAAAAAAATGTAAAAAAAAATATACCGTCGTATTCCGGGAATTTGTCGCAGGACAAATTCTTGCCGGACATACCGGGATGAGAAAAAAATAGCAGTGCATAAGAAAAAAAAAAAAGAATTAACAAATAAAAGTAATATGAAACGTAGGAGAGAGTACGCATTGCGAGGGACGAAACGATTGAGAGGAAAAGGAAAATTTTGGAGATTTTTTATACTCGCGAGAATTGTTCTCTTTAAAATTTCTCCCACCTCTATCGATATATTTTTATTGTCTACTTCTACCCCGTTTGCATTTCTTCTTTTCTTCATTTCGTTTCGTCGTTCGTTTCCGTTTATGTGTCTCGTAGTTATCTTTTTTTTCATCTTGGGTTATGGCGCAATGTCCTGTATTCTAATCGTATAATACTAGGTTGTATTGCAAGTTTTGCGCGGCAAGTGACGCATAAGCGCGGGAGAGCTGTCGGTTTCTTGAAAATCTGTTCTACTTTTTACATAGTAACAATTAATAGCCAATTAACGAATTAATTATTAATACACCGAGGAGTGAGAGAATTGTGCTCCGGTAATAATAATTAAAAGAAAAAAAGAAGCGAAGAGAAGCCGATTCAAGTTTGTAAATAATGAAGGATTATCGATAAATAACAAGCAATATTTTCTATTTAATTATTACACCCCTCGTTTCGAGCATGATGGCATACAAGTAACGTCATCCTATAGGAATATATGCATAGCGTTATTATATTATATAAATATATATACATATTAAACATTAAAAATGTCTCCTAATACGAAATAAAAATGTATTTTTAACGGTACGCTCCATCTGGTTCAAAATTATTATACCTTTTTGGACCCTACTAAACATATAGTTTTAAAGATTTTTCCTTTCATGACAATTTTTCTCAAAATTTAAAAAAAAACATGAT
>JARQST010000282.1:2732169-2810941 GCA_030142225.1 Pachycephus smyrnensis | reverse complement strand
AATCTTTTTACTTTGAACAATACTGGTTTTCACATTTTCTTTGTTCTTAACAAATGCATCATTTTTCTTTTCGATTAGCTTTCTTGTTTCTTTCTTTTGGAGTAGATGGGAAAGTATCACGCTATTTCGAAGGGATAATTTTCAAATTCTATTGCGTAGAATAAGTATATCTAAAGTACTTATTGGAATTTCCTTATAATGGCAATGTTATTTTATCTAAGTTTATCAAATAATGATCGAATTTCGCACGATAAATAGCACCATACTCGAAGTACATCTCTACGACGTGTAATAGTATAAACTGTATTAATTAATTGTTGAGCTATTTAAAGTACATGAAATAGTTCCGGATTGTAATCGACGTAGCACCAAATCAATTTTTGGACTTGTTTACACAGGTAATTTGAAAGTAGAATTGTCTAAGGAATTAACGCCTACTCAACGGAAGAATTAGCCTTCAGTAACTTGGGATGCTGATTTTGGACTACGTCGATACGGAACTACGTCGTTTATACGTTTCTTTTTTTATAAACAATCCTTAAGATTAAAGTTTGGAGAGGAATGTATTTTCGAAGTTGTAGAAATCGAGCCTTACTTTCAATAAGAAAGTTCATTGCGTAGTATAATCGTGGCAATCCGTATGCTGGTCATTTTTGTTTAACCCAGAGTGATGATTACATATGTATGTATCTGCCTATTTTTTAAGAGAGTTTAGAGGATTAGATAATATTAATACAATTTATCTATACACAGTTGTTTGTAATACAATATAATACAATAAAAACAGTGTGGATCTCTTCTCATTTTTTTTTTTGAATGATTTTATTGTTTCATGGTCTCAATATTTTGAATCTTTAGACGTTACAGCGTCTTGGGTTCCATCTGGAATATTCTTTGTTATTGATCGGGTCATCAGTCAGGATCATGCCCTGGACCCGTTTGGAGCTGGTACGAAGTCTTCTTCTTTTTTTTTATCTAGTCTTTGTATAGTTGCTGCAAAAGGCTGTTATAACAATCTCTTTTGACCTATTTAAATATAGCAAATAAATATCTTCATTATCGACCGATGCATGTATTATGTATTTCAGGGATTTTTTGGTTATGGATATCCAATTCTGGAAAATAATATACCATTTAATAAAGATGAATAAGTGCTAGTAATCTGGTGAGGATGATGCGTCAGAGATTTCAATGTAAGGACGAATTCCATTTAATTTCGAAATCCATGGCTCCCAAATCCCCGTGCACAGTCTAGATTTCAGTAGTTCATGGCTGCCATGGGAGAATCTTGGTGTTTATGTTATGGGAATAGTTGGGCTTGAATTTCATTGAGTTTGTACCATTTCTTAATAAGTATTTCAGGTAAGGAAGTAATACCGTAGAAATGAACATTACTAGACGCTTTATTAGCAGAGAGTGGACTCCCTAACCTTTCTTTATGCACTTACAGGGACACGTGGACATGATTTCATTTACCTGAGAATTCGTTAGTAACTCTTCTTGGGAACGTACTCTTCCTTTTAATTACCTGAGCGACAAAAATGCACCACAATAGGCGAAAGAAAAAACGAGTGAACTATGGTGTACGTGCAGTGGAGTTGCAGCGTGGTAGCAAAGGTTTTGGCTTTACGATATCAGGCCAACAGCCTTGTATTTTAAGCTGCATCGTGCAGGGTAGTCCTGCAGAGAATGCTGGTTTACGAGCTGGGGACTATCTAGTTGCAGTTAATGGCCACAGTGTTAGTAAAGCTCCACATGATGATGTGGTTCGACTTATTGGTCACTCTAAGGGTGTGCTGCGTTTACAAATTGCTGAGAATTATTACTCTGACTCATCGGATGAAGAAGGCTTAGCAACAGTGCGTTCGAAGCCAAAATATTCACACAAGCCAAGAACAGCTAATACCGTAGTTCCAGTACAGTGTCGTGTAGCTAAAGTTGTACGGGATTTACATAGTGGTGCAATGTTCGATACAGCCTGTAGAGCCAAGATTCAATGCAGTCATTCTAGTCTTCATCATAGATGGAATATGGCCAGTCCGCTCCCACCACCTCCACCGCCATTAAACAGCAAACGAGATTCGGAGAAGATTGTACACAGAACGGTTGTTGGTTATCTTGGTACTATTGACATTCCCAATCAACTACCTGCGTCGTCGATGATGCAGGTATATTTTCACTATGTCTATCTATCAAAAACTAAACACTATTAAAACTGGTAGTTTGTAAGCGTACTACCTAATCCTGTGTAGTCAATTATATTGAACACTATTTACCTGTTGCAGGTACTTCGAAAGTGCATAAAGAGACTCAAGGCTGAAAAAAGAAACCCAACAACAGTCCTTCTGACAATTCACGTAGCCAATATAAAATTGACCAATTCAGAAAATCATATAATAGCTGAATACCCATCTTATAGAATAATATTCTGTAACTCCTTCTCGGAGCAGGATAAACAGTACTTTGGGATCCTAACAAAATCTGTCAAAGACACCGATGACATAGTTTCAAATTCTTGCCATGTATTCACAATCTATTACAAGCTCATTGATCACGCGGTTCACTCAAGCACCTGTAACGTCTTCGGATTCACCTGCACAAAAACATCTGAGCTCAATGTCTGTCAGGAGTTTCCAGACAGTTGCAATGGTCTAATCGGTGCCATACAAACCCTCTACATATCTGACACAACGGATGCCGAAGCAAATCCCTACGGCGATGAGAATCGTCGTCACCAAGAAGCTGCCTCTCCGCAACCGAGCAATGTGAGCACTTCCACTGCCCACTCTAGTAATAGCGATTCAGGAATCGGTTTTAAGGATGACTACGGCAGCCATTCAGATAGAAATGTTGTTGCGGACTTTCCTCGAAGACGTCAGTGTCCTGCAGATCATGTCAGGGTAGGTAGATATTTCTATTTACTAGTGTTCAGCGTATTTAAAGGTAGTATGATGAATCAGTACGAAAAGGCACGTTAAAATCAGTATGGTGACTACTGTGGTGAGCTAGTAACTATCCGCTACTTCCTGGTAGTCGAGCCTTAACCGAGATAAAATTTGATGTTAGTTAAAAGTTTGTGCCTTATAAGTTCGCGGCCATTTTCATCGTTTCATTCTGTGTCATGCATTCGTCATTGGTCAGTTGTGCTTCTCCTATTAGAATCCAGTGTCAAATAATTCCCTTAATAATAGTTATCGAGCAACGTGCAGAAATACTTAACTAACAAGTAAAAAAAAGACTATTTTTTGGCAGTGTAAAAAAGATATAAAAAATATTTTGCAGAATCCTGCTGTGGCATTTGCAAGGATGTCAACTGCAGTGGATTCGTTGGGTTCCCGCTTAACAGTACGTGCCATATCGGACGCTAAGTGGACAGAGAGAATGAAGGCTGGCCATTCTAAGGACACGGAATTCCCGTATGATTTGGAGGGTGCAGGGAGCAATGGGGTAGTTTATGGGAAGGGTGCGGCAGGAAAGAACGTAGAGTGTGGGAAACAAAGCGTGCCTCATGGTGGGGATAGCATCACCTGTCCAGGACCATCTGCCTCGCTTGGAGTGAATAGTTTGTGCAGTTCCTCCCTGGATGCTCTAGTGACCACTTCAATGTTCCCCATCGGAGCACTAGACTCCAGCGAAAGTCTCTCCGAGGCGACAAGCTCCCTAGAGCCATGCAACAAGCTAAGTCCCAAAGTGTACAGTGTCTCCAAATCTTTAGTTCACAGCATGGAGGATCTAAAACCTGGCATGGACTTTCAATCCTCGTTACTGCCGTCGTACCCAAGTAAGGATAAGCGCTGGGGTAGCCTCCAGGAAATCCGGAACATCGGATCGTGCTCGTCGGACAACTGCCTGGTGAGCAATTCAATTAAGACCATCCACAAATAACCCATTTCCTCAATTAACGTAATGCCAGCTACTACCACCTTAACTCCTTATTCTTAGTCCTTCCTCGGGGACGTCCTATGCACAGTACCATTCACGGGAACTTACTCGACCGTATAGAAACAAGATCCGCACCAGGTAGATACTTTCCGTTTAGTCTCCTATTGAGGACGCATCATCATTTCCTGCTGGTGAAGCTCGGTTAGTCGCCGGGAACGAGCACAGGAGAGAATGGGTTCCATATAACAGAGGATTATAGCGTGCAGCATGAACGCACTATAGTATAACAGCAACAACTAACTGGTTATACAGTATAGTAAGCATAGCCTATAGTCATTTTAGGTGCGTATAGTGTATAAGTGGAACTATGCATGAAAGATATTACATGATTCTCGTTTGTCCCTGCGTCATTGCGCATGCGCGAGAGCCTTAACTCTATCTGGAGGGGGTTCCACTGAAGGAGAATACAATCAGACCACTAGTAGGTTGCCAACCGCGCAACGTGTCTAGTCGTGGTTGTATTCTCCGTGCGCTTTGCCTGTTTGACAGTACGCTAGTACTCAGCGTATACTACATAGTAATAATCTGTTAGTGCTCGGTACGTGTTGGTTCGTGTATCCTTGCGTGTGCTTGTCAACTGTACGAACCCTGGCGTCTCGGATCGTGTGACAGCCTGTTAGGAACGCGAACCCTGGGGCGTAGCCCGTTTAATGAACATTTAACGAAGAAGAGAAGTCACGGGTCCAGTCGATGACAGGATGATTCTGTAATTCAGAATTATATGGGATGTCTAACCAGGGACGTTTGAAAGACTGTATCAACTGATATGGATCTACTCGTATGTGGTGATCGCTTTTTCTCACTTTGATGATTTTTATTGTACCGTTAACTAACGGCGGAATTCGCTCCATTAGAATTTCATCGGTTACATTAAACTGAGTTACTTGGTATCGTTTTATTAAGTTTGTATCTATCGTGTCGGCGCTCTCAACGTCTTTAGGTATTGCCAGTTTTTATAATGCCAGGAAATGATCGTTATTCTCAGCACGCTCACGTTCTTGGAAGTCGAGCGACGCGTCTTCAGGGAAAAAACGCTTGGATCTCTGAACACTGGAGATATAAAAATATAAGAGTACGTAGTGGAGAAAGCTATTCCTTTAGGCGGAAGCCGGGGTAGTGGGTATATGCATGTTTCTCTCTTGATCATCCTGTTTTTTTTTTTTTTTTTTCATGGGATCAGCTCCAGGAATATTCTTGTTCCACTTGGTTGTTCCGTGAAAGGATTAATTAGTCGATTGTAATCTGACACGTAGTTTGCACGAAAATTCGTCGAGGATACGTGAACCTATTGCGGCCTGTCTAATGGCGTGGGAGTTCATCCTGATTTCTCACGCTGTTACCACCTGTTAAATAACAGGTGGAATTAATGCGTTATACGAAACTACCTGTTGCTGAATGATTGTCCTGCGTGAGATGGATAAATTGCATAGATTTTAAGTACTGAAAAACAAAAGTATTGGTCACGAATAGCCTTTGAAATCTATGAGTTCATTGGCTTAATAGGGTCAGGGTCGTCTTCCTGGAAATTACTTTAACAAGAATTCCCTTGGCAAACAGTTTGTCTGTTAGCTTACGTCGTTTCCGTTTTGCTCATGCTTGCAGAATTTCGCAAGGCATATATGAACATTGTTACGATTCACTTTAACTCTATTTATAATGATTATTGTACCTATGTTTATTGTTAGAATTTTAGTGTTATGATATTTTTCTTATGTATGAGGTGTTATTGTTTTATCTTGGAAATTAATAAATTTATGTTTTTAGCATGGGAGTATAGAATCCTGCAACAAGGCTTCTATATGCAATGGTGTTCGCAACTGGGCATCAGGTTTCGAGAAGCTATTGGAGGATCCTAAGGGGTTGCAGACATTTGCTGTTAGTATATCTCTTACCAGATTTTTTGCTAAATAGATATTCTTTGTGCTAACGAACGAAGATTCTATATTTGAACATTCTATGTTTATTATAGGAATTCTTGAAGAAAGAATTCAGTCATGAGAATATATACTTCTGGGCTGCTTGCGAAAGATACAAAGATACCGAAGATGTGGCAATTAGACGTAGACTTGCTTGGCAGATTTATCAAAGACATTTGTCTACTAGTGCAGCTGAACCTGTTAATGTCGACAGCCATGCATCAGGTCAAATCACTCAGGAACTTCTAAACGAAGCACCAGCAGGCCTCTTTCTCCAGGTAAATCAGAATTTATATGAATTAGTATATCTCTGTGAATCCTCACTCGATTAATTTCTCTATATTCATATTTGTATTTCAGGCCCAAAAACAAGTCTTCAATTTGATGAAGTTTGACAGTTACCCCAGATTCCTGAGATCCGATCTATACAGAATATGTCTTGAGACTGGCAGCAGCGTAGTCAGTACAGAGGACTGCGATTTACTAACAAGTTCACCAAGTGTAAAATTAAAGAAGAGTCACTCAGACGCCGAGGATCGTTGTAGAAAATCAATTCTACCCTGGCACAGAAAGAATCGGTAACAATACAGTAATTTATTTCAGTAACCAACAACGTCACCTTCTAGTTCCTCACGATATTCATCCCTCTCTCTTCTTGCAGATCAAAATCCAAGGACCGCGGGGAATCGGAATACAACAAGACACCAAGTCGGAACGAAACAATATACAAAAGTTTTACAACAATAAAACGTGAAACTGAGGGCAACAATAACGAGGACAGTGTATCTATATCCAGCAGTAGATCTTCGCTGGCTTCCTGGGACCTGGCTCTAAGGCAATCATTCAATAAGCATGTAGGTAGCTCATCCTCTTCCAGAGGACAAGGTCCAGGATATCTATACAGCTCGTCCTCCTTTTCAATTGACTGAGCTTGATCACTCAGTATCGATTCTCCATTATTATTCTCGTGTTGTGCACGTTGCGTAAGGGTTGTGTGTCTGTCTGTCGATTGTAGTCCGTATCGTCCTACGATGGTCAGTCAAACGAAAAGAAAGAGGTTCAGGCCAAGTGCACCGGGTTGAGTCGAGTCATATTACCCGATGGGTCCACCACTGTTGTGCCAACTAGCCAAACGGAGAGCATTAAAGACGTGGTGACTCGTCTCCTCGATAAGCGAGCTCTGCGTTACTCTAACTATGACGTTCTCGTGCTTGCCACGGACGAGGTCAGTGTCCACTTCTATTTCTCACTATTTTTATATACATCGTTTTCATCATTTTATTACAAGTTACTTCGCACAAATCATTTCACGGTTTACGGTATTGAATTATACTCTCACGAGACGACTAACACATTTTGGGTAACCGGTTTGCACATGGCTAACCATACTAAAAGGACATTATATGTTACAATGCATGCTGCATGATTGTTGCAATCATAGAAAGGAAATAGATTGCATTTTGATTTGTATTTATTTATTTGTTTTTGGAGTATTAGCATGATTTTTGGTTTTATTTACTTTGAGAGTTGTAATAATTTTTCGTTAGTAGATCTATTAGATGTGGACGTTTTTTATTTTATCTTGTTAGATGGTTAACATCAAATATCCCTCGTCGGTGTTAGCTGGTCAGGAAGTCGAAGTCGTCCCGACCAAGGTGCTCAAACTCGACTTGCCATCCAGGAGGATCATCACCGTCGTGGCTCATAAGGGTCGTACTCTGCGGGAAGTTCTCAGACCATTGCTGAATAAGTACGGATTCAAATTGGAACTTATTACTATCTGGGGCGAGGGTCATCCTGTACCATTGGACATTCCTGCCATTAATGCACCTTCTAGACTCGTGCTTACATCCGGAAGCGAAGGTGCGTCTACATTTTATGCTATTCTAATTGAATCATTCAAGAGAAATCATTCTATTTTAGTTATATGTACATCTTTTATGTAGATTTTCACAAAGACGTCGCATCTCTTAAGTGCGCTGAGGATATTCCTCAGGGGCAACCGACTCTTGACGAGATCACAAATAAGGTCTTCGAAGAACTTCTGGTTGGCAAAAGTACAAACAAGTATCAGCACAACGAAGGCTCCTGCAAGGTAATAGTCATCTGCTTTATTTGAATCTTTTTTAATTTACTTCTAAGGTCATTAGGCCTTAGAATGAATCATTGAAATTGGGTATTTTTATTCTTTTTGATTGATGCAGTCCGATGATCAACGCTCCGAAGGATCCTCGATACTCTCCAGCAAGTTCTTCCTAAGAGATTCCACTATTCATGGAAAGAAAAAGGTAGGCTGGTGCTTATATTTGTTTCGGAGCACTTCATAGTCTTACGAGGGTAAATAGCCTTGATAGAAAAGGAAAAATTATTCGTGTTCAGGGAAAATCGAAGTGCAGTAATGCAAGCGAGAAGAGCAACTCTACGGACTGTACAACTGAGGAAACGACTCGACCTCATCCTCCTCTGATTGCTAAATGGAGAAACGGAGTGAAGCTGCAGCTTCCTGGTAGATTCGACGGTGAAGGTACAAAGTCTTTCGATCAAATTAAATTAATCCAGATTTCGTAATGTACAAATTATAACGAATTCCATTTTGCATTGCAGATTTGTACGAAGGCTTGAAGCGGGCTCAAAGATCAAGATTGGAGGATCAGAGAGGAACCGAGATCAATTTCGAGCTTCCGGATTTCCTCAAGGTAATTTCTATCTTAAATATTACACAGAAAATGATATAACTAACTTCGCTAACTCTGTTTCTCTCAACCGTTTCACAGAACAAAGAAAATGGCAAGCACATGTCAGGAAAGAAAGCACGAAGACCCCGTGTCACGTCTGCACACTGCGAAGCAAATTCAAAATTCTACGATTCCAGTGACGATAAGAATATCCAGGGAGTTTCCGGGATCCTGGATCGTAACAAATGTCCACCCAATGGTAATTTGGTGGAGCAAACTTATACGGATACCACAGAGTCCTTGGACTCTTCCAGCAATTTGGACAATACTCTCGTGGATGGCGATCAAACTATTCTGGAAAATGGTTCCCGCACTCAGCAGAAGGAGTCACCAACCTTCGTATCGCATTATGTCTCACCGGTGAAGCTTTCAAAGCCACCGCCATTGCCTCCTAAGCCAAAAGCATTGCTCTCAAGCGTGGCCAAGAATCATTTGTTGTCCTCTAAATCGCTTCAGAGAAATGTCACGACGGTTTCCTCGAGCGTCCCGAATGTTTGCGAAGCTAAAAATTTATTCTGATAACATCCAAGTAAGATATGATGTATAAGAACAAAGTATTACTAGAAGAGAAGTGCCTTTTATATATTATAACTTGTGAAATTTTGAACGATTCCATCACAGGCGTCTGTTAAGCTAGTTTTTGGAAATTCAAACTTTTTACCCCCCTTGGCTAAAAGGAGGTATACGGAATTTTCTACGGAAAGGCTGATAAGATTTGGTATAGAGGCGACTTAGTTGCTAAGAAGTCAAGACTAAGAAACGATGATTTGTCGTTATATCTTTATATTTATATTTTCTACGATGCTAACGAACGTTATTTCCCGGTTGTACGGGAGTAATCGGTGGAACTGTTTTATTTAATTTAAAATGGGGTCGTCGCATGGAAACTGACGATGCGGCATCTACAGATATATATGTATATATTTACATATAGCCTTTTATATTTCTCAGAAATAAAATAAACTTGAAGGATCTTCAAAAAAAAGTGGTTTAACAATTCTTCAAATACGGTACTTTTCAAACTGCGTTACTGTCCTTACACGTTAAACCGATAGGAATAAAAATTTTGATTTTTACACATGCCCTCTCACCGCCCACAATCAACTGTTTAAAGTGACCAATGGAATACAAAACTTTGTTTTATTTGTATAAATAAATGATTTATTTACCGTACTTTTCAGTTGCTATTACCAAAAAAAAACAATTGTCAAGAAAAATGACCAGGAATCGACAAATGTGTATTAATATCGATCGGAGTTGAAATTTCGGTAAAATCGAAGAACACCCGTCGTAAAGAACGTTTAGTAGTTTTCGATAATTTTTGTTCTAGAATTTGGCAGCACTGAATCGACGTGCCTTTAAAACGAGCGGCTGTTCTTCATTGCCCAGTCGTACCTTTCAATCGTTGTCCCGGTGAAACGAAATAAGGGTGCAATCGAGACATTGAAATACCTGAAAACTCAGAATATCTAAGAATTCGCGAATCCTCGTAAAAAATCCTTAAACGATTTAGAGTGCGCCGAAATTTGTTAACGAATTATTCAAACACGCTCCGGCCATTGTTTCTGAGTTCGCGGTATTTTCTACCAGTCCCTTGGACAGAGTTTTACGGCAAGATCCTCGCATAAATACTGGAGGAACATCATCAAAATTCATCGTGATTGATCACAGGTAACTTATCTCTTAATTAATTAACTATTTTAACAATCGTCAGTGCTTTAAGTCAATAAAAAAAAAAGGTTAACCCGTAGACATAGTGACATTGTAAGCTCTCGGCCTTTCAGCGAACATTCCTTTCTCATTTCATTATCCGGTGTCAGATTAAACAGTTATCATCAATCCAAACACATAACATCAATAGATAAACAATCATTGTAGTTATTAAAGTGCAGTAGAACACGTAATTCAATCCACAACTATCAATCTTATTCAATAATACCTACAGTCATTGTCTATCAATGGACATAAGGATTGCATCCTGGCAGGAGTGCTTTTTACAAGTTGTGTTAATCCTCTACAAAGATTCATCTAAAATATTTCAGGAAGCTGTGGGTGGGCTTGGACCAGTAAGACCACACTACACCAGCATCCCGTTTGGCCATGTAACATTATCCCTTCATAAAATTGAGAAGCTGTGAAGGAAGACAGTCTGGCAAGGCAGACAAGTAACTATAACCAAGTAAGTAATGGAGATATCAGCCATCAATGAAGTAAGAAAGAAGATCATTTAACCGAAAAGCCAAAGAGACAGTTAGGATGGTCGTTAGAAGAATAAAGGGAGTCTGCGCGATTTGCGAAAGATGATCCTAGAAATATCTGTTCTCTTCCCCCACTCAGTCCTTATCACCGTTCTCGCGCATGCGCATTACTGGTCCAGGTCTCCCACATAGTCTATCCCTCCCACTGTGCTGATTGGGTCTTTATCATTTGAATTATTCGCAGATCAGGCCCAGTCAGTCCCGCCCGAGCAAGCATGTCGTTCGTATCGCGTTAACAAGCCGAATTGTCATCATTCACTATCATCATTTACACTGCATCGGTACGTTCGTTAACAACTAACACGATTTATTTAAACGTTCATTATCGAGTCTCTTGTTTCTAATTGTTATCCAACGATCGCAATATTAATTGCACGACGCTGATGTGACGTAATTTTATTTATATCACTCCTGCCGGAAACGAACGGCGTTTCTGTTTGTAAATACGAGTCGAATTCGGTCGCGTTTCATTACTGTTCCCAGCCACTTGGGCCAATTGACCTCGCTTTAAGATCGTGCTGTGCTCACCATTGGACCTTTTATTTATTTTTTTTTCTTTCCCTTTTTTTTCCTTATACCCCACGCTTCTCATCCTCTGTGTTTAGGCTTCCCGACAGTGGTACTCTTTACGCGGGTTAACCTAACTGCCGCTTTTATTAACTCGTTTGAAACGATTCAATCAAATCACTGATACAGAAACGTTACACGATGATTCGTTCTAATCATGAATTGTTATTGGGTCTAATGCATTGTTCACATACCACTTAGTGACACTTACTATTTGTACTCTGTCATATATCATACTAGACGTACGATATCCTATTACGGGATTTTTCAAAATTGTCAAATGCCTGTTCAGTTGCACCTACGAGCTGCAACAATTTGTACAAAGAAAGTGTACTGTTTGCCTATATCTAGGCGCTAAAGCAAAACGCCGGTTTGTACGTCAGTTTAGCTGTAGTGCATAGTTAATACGAATTCTTCAACTGTCATATATTGTTCATCGTACTAATTGATTGCTTATCAGCATGAAGTTATGGCGCTGCAATGATATTTTGACGCTGTGTTTCACATACTAAATTGTTATCGTTTCAAATGGCGGCGGTGGAGGCAGTGGCGGTATAGTATATCTCGGACGTGTTTTATCGTGGTTAGAAATACTCATGGCCGGTGTCGATGACGGCGGCTGAGCTAAAACCGTTGGACGGTTTTGAGGGAGTGAGCAAGAGTGTATTATACAGAGAAAGAAGAGCCTGTTGATCCTTTAAACGGTTTAAAATGATTTGAACGGCCGACGACCAATTGCGCTTCGGCGCCTCTTAATCGGCTTACTCGTTGGCTGCTAGAAAGAAAGTCAAGATGACTACTATATCGACTTCTTTTTTCTTGTATCTCTCTACTCCTTTCTCCGTTATAGATACTTTTTTTCTTACGGGCCTTTATCACTCAATTACCTAATGTTCGGAGACACTCAGTCGGATCAGACGCACGTGTTAACGTCATTGGGGAATAAGTCTATACATTTTTTTTTTACTGTCATTCACTTGTAGGATCGGTTTACATTGTTTTGACTTTTCTTTTATGCCTGTCACTTACACGTGGGAAAAGAATGATTTGAGATGTTTAAATTGACCGCGCACTTATGTATCGTATGGTAATAATTTTATTGGTCTTTGAAATATCGATTTTTTTTTGTTTTCTATAAATGGGTATCGATTTTTCTACATTGCCCTCTTTCTTACAGCAAGAAAGGAAAGGAGTCATAAATCCTGAGACATGTCTCGCTGGCGCAATGGCTATCTGCTGTCCAAGATAACCGAGCAGGAGGATCAGGAAGCATCTTTAAGTAAATCCGAATCGTCGGAATTGATGTCACCGATTGCGAGTATCGTGCGAGGATTGAGCAGATCGACGTTGTCTTCCGGTGATACGCCGAAGTCGGGTTCGAAGACCAGATCGAAATCGACGCCAAGGGCGCCGCGACGCGCGGACCACGTGCAGTGTCATGGCAGCGTCGAGATTGGTGAGTATAATTCGAATTAATTAGCGAATTAATTCATTTCAGAACGAGAATCTTTAACTGGTCCCGTTAAACCAGTCTCTGTTAATCATCTCGTGGCCATTCTGTGCAGATAATTATTGTTATCTCTCTTATCCGTGGTTGGCATCTGATTCAAAGTTATCTTGGACCTTGAACTCGTCGCTTGGTAACAGAGCAGTCCCCTGAAACGAAGCTGTAGCGTGTGGCGCTTAACGCGAAGGTTCTAACGGTCATTAGAGAATTCGCATTTCTCGTTGGGGCGATAAGTATTAGCATCGCATGCTACACGTGTGTAAGCATTGCGCATGCGCGGGAAATAGTTACGTATAAGCAAATGAATTTTGCATCTCTGTTCGTCTCTTGTTCTCTTATCTCTTTCTGTCTCTATATTCTTGCGTATTTTCGGCCTCCTTGTACGACGATTAGCATAACGGGCCCAGGACCCCGGTGCATATTTTAGAATATCGAAAGGGTACCTTAGGTTTACTCGGACGATCCTTATCTTGAGATCTGTTTAATTACAGAGATAACAGGGGTCAAGGATCGTTGAGCTTATTTATATTTCACGTGGTCGGTGAAGGCTTACGTGCAGACATTTTAGTATTACAGAAGAGACAAGAGATAAGGCGATGTTTTTGCATTACCCCCCGGGGGCATTTCCATTGTAATTTTGGGCCTGATTTTTTTAGTTTAACCACCTTTTTTCGGGAGGGGGGGGGCTTTCCGGGGTTACTGACACTTGGGACTGTTGACAATGGCAGTGTTGGCTTGGGGCAAAATCCAATAGGATCCGATATCCTGGATGGGAGATCGTTAAAGGGACTGGGGTATCTAGGTATATGGAGAGTGGGGGTAAAAGGGCCTGCTGTGGGCCAAGTCGAGGGATTTCCCCGTCCTTGAAGGGACTCTGACGTCTGTCGGCTATTTCACGTACCGTCTTAAAGGAAGCAGTGTTTCTCATTCGGATTTGCCCGTGTCTGATAGATTTTGTCATTTTTTTATAACTGGATAGATGTAAACAAATCAGCTTGTGTCACTTCTAGATAAAAATTAATGCATAGAATATTACAGTGGACAAGGGAATCGATTGAGGGTAATTTTGGGGCGAAAATTAATGAAGGGATCATTTCATCACGTTGACCGAAGTGTTGAAGAAGCGTAATAAAAAAAATAAAATAATGTAGGAACTACCCTCTGCGGTACCTTTTCTCTTAAAACATATTGTTTCTCATTAATCGAGGTACCAAAATCCTCGAGTGAGTTCGCGCTATCCCATACTAATTGCATCTAATTCATTAGTTTCATCCCTTGGCGTCCCTTCGTGTTTTTTTTTCAACTCTTCTTCGTCTTCGGACCGAACGATTGTCATACCGGGGTAGAGGGTTTGTTTGAGGGGGTAGTACGACACGGTAGGATCATACGTATAGGTTGTGCATATTTAAGGGTGGGTAGGGTGTTGAGAACCGTTCGGGATACAGGAGGCAAGTAGCTCGTGCCCTGGCCAGGTGCTCACCTGCCCCCTTGATAGGTGGTGGTTCTGGCAGGCGCCCCCTTTCGCCGGGTTTCTGCCTTTACCGGGGGTGCAGGTTTACCCGTAGAGCCAACACACCCTTAAGTGTTGGTTAGGTTAGGTTGTATAGGTATACACCCTAGGCCCTCAGTATTCGTGCAGGTAAACGTCTGCTCCAGGCCCTCCTGGGGCACTGACCTACCCCCGGAACTCTCTGAAACCGTTAGCGATCAGCTGTTCGATTTGCAAAAAGAATCCCTTACTTTTTTAACACCCTTTTTTGTACTTGAAATCTTTTTTTTTTAATTCGTGCGTTACTTCTTTGCTTTTAAATTCAACATGTCTTCCGCGTGTTAGGGATGGCTGAACATTTTTCGCACCTTTTGGAAAATTTGCCCGCGAAACTCGTACTTTTTTGAATTATCTAAACTAATCTGAACTATCTATTATCATTTCAATTTTAAAGAACGGTTATTGTCACCGATGTTTGTAAGAGAAAAGGGTTAATTTCTCCTTCTTTTTCTTGCATCACTTAATTACATGCGGGCAAGTGCCAGAAAGGGTTAATTCGGTCGAAAAAGAAGAAAACAAGTTCCAAAGAACAAATAACAATTTCCTCGAGGATTCGGCAACCGGGCAATGACATTTTCAATTATATCACGTCCAGCATTGATACGCCGAATGACGTTTCGACGAATGATTCGCATTCTTGCACAGCTGCACGAGTGGCACGAACAGGACCTTCCGCGATGATCCTTAAGGGCAAGAGATCTGCGCAAAGAAGCTGCGCTCCGTTAAAGGACAGATACCAAGCACGTAGGCTCGAGATGTAAAAAAGAAAATTAAAGGAAAGCGAAAGAAAAGTACATACCGTAATGAGGGGCCGGGAGGGGGGGGGGGGTCGAACAAAATTGGCGCGCGTTTTTCAAACTCGGCGGGGCGGGGGGGCTGAGAGGGGTTGGAGAAATCAAGTCAGCCGAGACGCTCGCTCTCTCCTTTCTCTCTCTCTCTCTCTCTCTCTCTCTCTCTCTCTCTCTCTCTCTCTCTTTATCTTTTTGTCTTTCTCTGCTACTACCACATGTCGTCACTCGTTCTCGTCCGTTGCCCCGGAAGTACGTTGCCCGTATTACCAACTCACCCCCTCCTTGCAGCCCTTGCGATGCACCTAACGCAATCTAATGCAGTCTCGCGTAACCCAGTACTCTACGCCATTGTTAAGTCATTTCCTTGCTCTACTCGTTTCCTCGGGCTGTTGACTTCGCCGTGGCGGGAACTAGTTCTAGATCTTAACCATATGCTGCTTTATTTTTGTGTATAGAAGAAGGAAATACTTCGATAATATCGTACGAATTCGATATCGATCCTTTGCGTCATTAAAGATTTTTCTCATTTTGATATAACATTCTTCGCTAGGAATAGCGGACTAGTATACTTTTATAACCGATCATTTTCTAATCCATCTTCATAATTCCGACATTTTTAATAGTCCACTCGTGACCGGCTGCTGCCATCCTGGACACGCGAGTATGGCCTAAGCTTACGAGTTTTCAAAACCCCTCTCTTTTGTATTCGGCACTTATGCATTTCTTCTCGGGCTTCTTGTCGACGAGGGGGGTACGAACGGCGACGAACGAAAGGGGGGGGCCACTCCTTTTCTTTACCCCCTGCGAAGCATCTGGCACGAGCCTTATAATTATTTATAAGCAACTTCCGAATTATCGAGACCGACGTAGCGACGCGTGGCGTCGGCACTGACCACCGATTTTGTCGTTCGACCCCCCTTTTTTTCGACGATAATCAAAATGACAGAGGGGTAACGGGAAAAAAAATAAACAATATACACTCTTCACCATCCCTTGTAATATTCTTTACCTTATACCCCGTTAAACGATGTGCTTCACTTTTAACCCCATTAATGCAATTCCTTCTCTCGTATATAATGGGGTTACGCATGCGAGTCTATGGGATGCGCGAATGTCTGGCCATAGTCTGAAAAACCAGTCTTCGCGTGTAACTCGATTTTGCAGTTTCTTTGCTCGACCTCCATTCTCGCAGTAGCCAGACAATTGTTTGCCAATTTGAAAAAAGAATTTTTTTGAGGAACCCTCCCTTGGTTCTTTATTCCGTCACATGCTAAAATCATTGTCGACCGTTCACTCGCGCTTTGGAAACGGATCTGGTATTGCCAGGAATTTTATATGGAATTTTTTTTTATACGTATTGCTATGTATATTTTGGTATTATGGCGCTACTGAACACGTTGGGCTTGCAGGATGCTTGAAGAGAACATTTTGATTGTCGCGCTTTATTGTGTTGATAATTATTCATGGCTTTCAGAGTGTCCACTATTCTGGTTGTAGTCTGAATGGGTATACGGTGACTGTGAGAAGTTTGAAAATTCAAAATTTCCATTCTTTTTTTTTATCTACGACTTCTTTACTCCGACGATCCTACTGGAAATTACTTCAAGGTACAACAAAAGGAGTATTTAGTAACGCGCTTGAAGCAAGGCCCAATAATATTTTTCTTGACGTGTTTTAGTTTTCTTGAAATTTTTATTAATTATTCATATACAGTTTTTCGTGTACAGCAGTAAGTCGTGTAACGGTTATTTCAGCAAAAAGTAACTAATACTGGCGGCTATGCCGAGCAAAGACCCAAATGTAAAATGTCCCGTAAGACAGTAAAAAGGGAAGCACGGTGCCGACAATGGTCGATGGTTTTCCGATCGGGATTTAAAATTTAAATGGCCCGAAGGTTGTCGCAACCAGAGGAAAGGAAAGAGAAGAGTAAAGTAGATAGAAAAGGGGGAGCAGAGAGTGAGAGGGAGGGAGGGTGGGTAAGGGTTGTGACAGGCCCTTTGGGGTCTTATGGGTCTCGATTAGCATATCCTGTAGGGCCGGTAAGGCAGGTCCCGCAACATTTCGGAATACAAGGAGGATGCACTTTGGCGCAACCTTTAACGGTCGCCGACGAATTACTAATCGACTTTTTATAACCTTTCCCTCGATCCTGATCCACCATTACCCAAATCTGAATAATTATGCGCGCATGCATTACGGCCCTGTGAAGAAAAACGATGCGCGCGCATTTTTAATTTACTCTTTCTCTTTTTTTTTTTCAAATCAACATTTACTCGCGTTTCATACAAGGGAGTCGGTTTTCAATGTCTGACTCAGTACATAAACAATTGTTTATCCACTTTCACATTGATAGGCTGAAACTATAAAATTCGTAGATTCTAAAGATGCATAGAGTTATTCTAGAATATTGCACCAATTGAAGTTAGCCGTTCATTTAATTTTTATGGTAAAATGACTTTCAGGTGGTGCAATACTCCTGAATGACTCTGTATATGTGTATATATATATATTAAATACTGTTAAGTCTTCTGTAGCATACAGCAGATTACAGACGTCTCAAGGTTAGGCTGTGTTCACTAAATAAAGCTGAACTGTTATACATATCGTCCCTCGAAGACTTCTTATCCTGGTTTATTTAGAGGTTAGGTTCCTGTTGCCAACAAGTTCGCACGCTGCCGCCATCAGACAAGGATAGTGATTCGATAAGCACTTCTCGAAACTGTAACGTACAAATCTGTTTACAAGTACGATACAATTTTTATGCGTCGTTTCTTTTTTTTCTCTCTACTAAATCCCTGTACTCATACACGAGCTATCGCCAGTCCGTATAGCGTGGTTAGATTAGATATCACTTGAAGTATACGTAACGAAAAAATCAACACAATACGAATCCTTTCAGGATAAAATTGTTTCGAAACTTTTATCAGTTTGGTTGGCAATTTTTTTTTGTTGTTTTCCAATGAAAAATAATAGTTTACGGTAATCCAAGCAGTAACGTCGCAGAAGCATTTGTCGTTCTTGATAGCTTATCTGTAACGAGCGTCAGATGACGTAATCGAGGCGTGAAACGAAAGGTATAAAAATTTTGACAATTTCTCTATGATAGGTCCCAGCGTTAAGTGTCCCCCAGGAGAGTTTTCTCCCGCGTAAGGGCGAGAAACTGTACGTTGGGTGAAAAATTCGTTGGGCGCGTGCCGGCTGCGAGACTCACCCCTCGGCTTGCTAATACCAAGCCAACCCCTCCCCCCCTACTTCTCCTGTCTGGGCACCCTTCTTCCCTTTGCCCTTTTCCTCCTCCATGACCTTTAGCCGCACTTCCAACATGCGAGCTACTACATACGGCGCCCCATGTGAGTGTAGGAATATAGGTACTCGGCTGCACGTATCTTAAACCCACTGAAGTTGCATAGAGAGACCAAGAAAGAGAAAATCAGAGCTTGTATACAAAACGGGGACTTACGTGAGGTCGGTAATAATTTTCGACCGAGTCCCCGGGCCCGTGAGTCCCGTTTCACAATGCGACAAGGTGTTGTCGCCCTGTCGTGAAAACGCCTTGTTAAAAATTATTAGGCCCAAAAAAGTTTCGTAACCACCAGTCTCTATGTGTATCTCGATTCGAGAAATTTCTCTCTCCGCGGGACTCACGCCCTTTTTCTCTTTTTCTTTACTTTGTCCTTGTTTCTTTTCTTTCTTGGTCGCTGTAACTTTGCACTGCAGAACCCTTGCCGTATCCTTCTGTACCCCACCCCTCATGGTGATTGACAATTTTTTCTTTACTTTTTCGTTGGGCCCAATTTTCCTGCCAAGCTTGTGCAGATCTGTATCAAGATAGTTTTCTGCGGATTTATACGGAGCAATGCTATATAGATACTTGCATTTCTGTATACGTACAGTATAACTATAGTTTTTATCTATAGTATCGTCTACGTGATATAACAATTCCTTTGTTAAATGCTGCGGCGTCTTTTTAACTGAAGGGTGTATCACGCAAGCAATGATGTGTATTGAAATATTTGTGGAACGCTCTGTTGCTCGCTCAAATAAAATATGACCTCATGTTATTTAACCTCGTGTTAACCAGTGTCAACCATAACATTATAGCAGCTACGTTCACCAAGTCTGAGTATCATACGTCTCTTGAGATGTCAAGTACTTTGTGAATATACCATAAAAAAAAAGCCCGGGAAAAACAAATTTTTAAAATCCATCTTAGTAGAGAATTTGATATTGTTAATAAAAAAAGAAAAAACCCCAAGAAAATTGTCTCTGTGATTTTTATTTTCAATGAACTCTTCCATGACAGCCTCTACGGGGTTAATGAGAAGAGTAAGGGAAAAGGGGAACGGCCCTTGAACAAAGACAATTGGCTTAAAACGTTACATCCGTGCTGACGTATCAGAGTTTACGGACGTGAACGACGAAGAGAGTAACGAATAAAAATGAAGGATACAAGAAGGAGAAAGAGAACGAAGGCGGAAGGACGCAGCTGAAGAACTGTATCAGAGCGCCGTGACTAGGAGACGATTTAAATTTGCGTATCTGCATATTTACCTTGTTGGTTAAAAAGGATCGGGATGAAAAGGATACTGGAAGATTGTCGAGGGAAGAAAAAGAGAAAAGAAGCTGACGCGTGCTTGGTATCTTCTTCCTTTTTTTTTTATTCAAGACAGTACCTTTAATCCTTGATATATTCATAACGTAGGTGGAGCACTGAATTGTCCTGAATTGGAAGGATCAGGATTCTGGAATGTGTATATATATGTATATACTTACTTCAGATATCATAAGGAGGGATGCTGGGCGCGTGCCACTTCCAGGACAGTTGAGGGATCACGTGTGATATAGACGAGGAGGTCCTTGCATAATAATAAGATTTTAAAGCAAGGTGCGAGAAGCGCAGGATGCGGTGCTTCCTGTGGGAGTTTTACCCACGTGCCACAGGATACCCACTTGGCATCCTGCATCCTGCATCCTGGCTCTACGCCATAGTCCATTGATGTATGTACAAGTGTAACACAGACTATTTTTATTGTACTAGTATTATACACGGTGTCCTGGATATGGGCGTATCCTTTGGGGGATTTTTGCATGTGCCAAGGAGTGGCTTGGAAAGGGTCTCTACGATGTCCTGTCGTTTAAAGGACATTAGCGGGTAAAGAAATCTGACGAAAATTTCCTTGTTAACGCTTAAAATTAATACCCGGCATTTTATTATTTCATATTCTTATTCTGCTTTTCAATAATTATCACGGCTTGGCAGGATCTTGACAGGATTCGTGAATTTTTAAGGACCGTTATGTAACGCTCCAGTAATATAGAACCCGATCGATGTAACTTTGATTCAAGCTATTCAATAGATTCAGGGATTCAAGGGATGGAGTACAATACTTGTACCTTGGGATAAATCCTGGTTACTCCAAGGATCTCTTCCTTGGATTCTTTTGACTGTACATGCATGTGGTGTTATAGGTGTGTTGTATGCGTCTCGATTTGAGAAGGGTGAGGACGATGGGGACCCTTGGGGTCGAACGGAAATCAGGAACCATCCCCTTGATTTGAAACTCATCCCTTAACGGATTTCCTTCTTGCTGATACTTCCGAAATCACAGCCCTTCATTTAAGTAGATCCGCAGTTAGGTTAGGTATACATGGCAGTTTCTAATTCAATTAATCTGACCGCCATTGTAATTCCTTTCGAACTACGGTAACGAGTCTCCATTTTGTTCTCAGGGAAATGTAAAATTTAATTAGCGGATAATTATTAGCGACAGACGGCAACTAGTACTGACAACCCTTTCCTTTGAATTTTTACTTATTTTTTTTTTTCTTAATTCCCACTGGCGTTGGCGCTAGCCACGGTGTCCGACGCTGGGCATCAGGTGAGCACGGGGCCTTATGCCCCGGCTGGGTAATATGTAAAAATTGCCGGCAGGTAGAGATAGTTTTGCTTTGGCGCACACACCTCGGCTTCTGCACCCCCTATTCCCTATTCACGCGCTAGAAAACACGCGACGCCATATGTTACTCGTTGCTCCCTCCTTTCTCTTTCTCTCTCTCTCCTCTCTTCCTCTTATCAGCATTCGCGCTACAGTCCTCTATTTCTCCTCGTACACTAGAAACTGCACCAACTCAGTCCCATTGTGTCGCATTACGTCATCCTTTTATGTAACAGGCTGTGCCAGACTCGCACACTGTCTGTCTGGCTAATTAATCGATATCGAATTAATTAATTGGATACTCGCCAAACGTCTTTGACTAAAGATATTTTACCCTATTTTTTAATTTAATCTTTTTTGGG
Source organism: Pachycephus smyrnensis (assembly GCA_030142225.1). Taxonomy (NCBI): domain Eukaryota; kingdom Metazoa; phylum Arthropoda; class Insecta; order Hymenoptera; family Cephidae; genus Pachycephus; species Pachycephus smyrnensis. Next base: position 2,789,378 of record JARQST010000282.1, on the reverse strand, counting down.
GAAAAAAATATTTAGACCTTATCAAGCTTCGCCTACTACTCGCATATAGTACATAGTCATCTGTACATAGGTATGGTAAATGCCATGTGCTCAGGACGAATTTTTTTTTTCCTCATGACAATGACTCGTCAATGTGACGTAGCAGTTTCAAGGTAATCATGCATTAAAAACTGATGATGATGATAATAATAATAACGTCAACAATAGTAGCAGAAGTACCAGTAATAGCAGTAGTATCCTATTAAGGGCGTTGGACGTCCTGGCACGCGTTGGTGAATCAGCGGGCCCTTCCCTATCTGCAAGGGGCCCTATGTCGGCTAGAGATAGTAGCGAGTAGTTACATAGGTTCTCCCTTAATATATATATATATTATTTAACTTTGACTATAGCATTTCCATTAGAGTAACACATTGTCTACTGTCTTCTGCTCTCTAATACTGATCGACTGACTGTTCCACTCTGGTATTGGCTAATATCGATGCCATTGGTGACGTAGGGTAACGAAGGGCCATACACAGGGGACCGTTAAACGTGGGAGTGGATGCACATGGCGACGATGACATATCGTAGTGGCGTCTGTGTATCTTTAATGGCCAACCAGATGTCACTTCTCTCAGATAGATCGAGACTACATTTTAATCGCGTTAGTGTACAATTGAAAAGGTTTTTGTTCTCGAGATTCGTAAGGCCCATTTTTGTATCTCGAAGGTCGATGGGACGATTGAGGTGATTTTTGTATAATTTTCTTTATCGTTTTGATTTTAGAATGAAGATATTTGGATAAATATATTTTTAAAAAAATTTTAACTGTTCCGTATCTATAGTCCGTTTGATCCCGTTCCGCCTGTTTATAGTATTACTCGTCAATTCCTCGATCAGGTCCCGCTAGTCACGGTGGGGTAGGTTTCACCTGTGCGTAACACACGACTTCCTCCCACCTTCCTTTACCTTTTTTTTTATTTTCATTTCTTACCTTCCGTACTATCCCTTTCCTTCTCCACTTTACCTCATCGGGCCCGGCGCTAAGGCCCACGCGGCAGTACGACAACCCTGACTCGCGAACCAAGGACACGAGGTCTGTTCCGTACAACCTGACGGATAGTTATGCCTAGCAGTCCGGAACCAGGAAGTGTAGTCAGACAGTCAGTCAGGCAGTCCCGAGAGAGGGCCCTGAGGCCCAAAGCACTCTTCAGACACACCCTAAACACCTTCAACCGAAGTTTTCCTCGACGACCCTTGCGTCTTGTCCTTTGGCCTTTTTCATTTCATTTTTTTTTACCTTATTCTTGAGTCTGAGCACGCGACCGGACACGCCCATTCAATTGGATAAGGCCCAAATTTTTATTTTTGATAATTCTTCACCCTACCCTTCGCTATCAATCTAACGTCACTATTTGTATTTATCTAATGCCGTTTTAGCTGCAAGTAGATACTGCTCCACATATGCACAGAAGGTTAGCACACTGTACAGTGTGCGTTACGTAATTCTCCTTAGGCATTAGGTACGAAGTCTGCAGCATAGGCATTTTTTTCTAATCGCCACTCATTCATCCCCATGGGGGTAAGCCAACAAATGGAATTAATGATACGATTAGCATGCTCGGTCAGTAACCCACCATGAACACCCCATGGAATATGGGGTGTTTGTAACGGCGGCACGCGCCGGTTGAACCGGTCCCCCCGTCAATCGATATCTATAGCACCCACGTGTCTCCCCCTTATATTTTTTTTATCACGAACATATGTATTTTTATTAAAAATTTTTTACCTATCGATATCCCTCCCCATAAGAGTTTTGCACTTATTTGGGCTGGCTTTCAGGGTGAATTGGCAATGGTACCATAACTCCATAACTATCCCCATGACGTGTCTGAAGGGTATTAGCACTTTACGCGCACGCCAAGTACCTATAATACCTACATTGGTGGCTGGCTGAGTGGCTGGCTGGCTGGCTGGGATATCCAACCATACTAAGAACAGAAGTTGACTGGTTAGAGGAGAATGAGAAAAAGGGCAGAGAAAGAAATGCAGAAAGAGTGCATAGAGTAACGCCACTCGGTTAGACAGACATATGAGCACACATGGGGCGGCTAGTCGCCACCTGGCGCTCTCTCTTGCTTCAATTCTTTTTTTCCAGCTCTTTCTCTTTACGTGTCTCTACGGGCTCTCTGCACACGTTGGGCTATGCCCTCCGATATGCTACGCTATATGCTGTGTACCTTGGGGAAACCCTCGTGACCCCCCACCCTTGTTACACACTTCCCCCACTACGGATTCTGATGACCCCAACCCTTGGGAGTTGGCTCGTGCCACTGTACATTGGCGTGGGATAACGAAATTTTCAAAGAATTCAAAATTACGTAAACTGGAAAGTACACATATATATACACCTTTTATCTTCGTTACAGGGACGTTTAATATGTATACTTGAAAGATTTGGACAAAATTTTGAAAATTTTTACTATACGTTGTTCATCCCTGTTTACTGTACAACTTGTTTTTTTCTTTTTCTATTCATGAATGCGTTTTTGAGATTTTTTCTTTTTTTTTCTTTTTTTTTGTCGAGGTTTGGAACAATTTTGGTATCGATCTGTATAATTCTTTTTTTAAATTGCGCAAAAGTCCCTACGCCTATGACCTGGAGTCAACGAACAAAGTTCCTTCGTTATGCCGGTAGTTCTATTGATTATTTCATGGCTCCCCTATCGAATACCCTCGGCTTCCCTTATGCGCAATGTGCAACCCTGCACGCCTGCATTTATTCTGCCTCTAGTGTGTCGTACTTGCACTCGCGATCGTGTGCACTTGCATATGGCAAGGAGTAGAAGGGGTCGGTATGCGTTTCCGCAGAAATGCATGTGGGCGTACGGGCCCATTCTCATTTTTCTCGTTTCACGTGCGACATATTATTTTTCCCTTCCCTACGTAAATACCTTTTGGATAGAGTATCGATGCAAGCACCCTAAACAATTGAATGCTTGTGGGATGTTTACTTGTTCTTTTTTTTTGTAAAAAAAATAACGATCTGCACGACTGCTGGATGCAATTTGGAGTAGGGAGATATAAGGGCGGGGGGCGGGGGGTGGGGGAGGGGGATTACAATAAATTTATTTAAAAATGCTCGTGAGCTTAGTGCAATTTCACTGAAGTGCCATTCGATGCTAATCGACTTGGATAAGATTCCGTTATGTTTGCCTGGCCCATTATACCTTTGTGGGTATTATCCCGGCTTCGTTAGGTCCCATTATGCTGTCGGGTATGAATAGTGCGTCGACCTTTTGGGCCCGATGGTGCAAAAGGTCCTAAAGCATAGAACGCGTGGATACGCAGTCGAGGTGTGAAAATTGCATTTTACATGGGCCTTATCTTTGGTGAGATTACAACTGTCAATGAAGTACATGATTATGGGGACCGTTGATAGATTCGTTATCAACCCCTATTGCTGACTGTCCTATACTCGAAGTAATGACAAACGGTTTTTTCTTCTGCCGATCTGTGAAATACTTTCGAAAACTATGAAAATTGTAATAATTCTCACGTAAGGCCCAAAATCTTCAAATTCAATTTAACCATTTTCTCGTCGCGCATCCACGTCCCTACCACGTTAGACTGCGTCAGGAAACGGATGCTGAAGACGGTTACTCCAAAAATAGAGATCAGAATGGGGAGAGAAATTTTCACCCCCGAGGAAAACAAACCCCTACGCGACATCCGCGCCTTATATTTAGTAACAGGGGGTGAAGACCGCCTTGTCTGAAGCATCCCTCAAAAGTCACTCCCTTACTTATATCACACTCTCTATATTTAGATACTTCCTCGAAATTGGGTCACTAGACCCAAAAGTATTTCTAAACGTCAAAATCAAAATTTCCTATTTTCGACTGTCTCACCTCAGTATATATATATTGTTTTTGTTCAATATTAAATTTCACTCTATCACAACGTCCCACCTGTATCTATACTCGTAACGCAACCCCTCTATTGCTATTTCGATTTTTTCCTCCATTTTTCTCTGGAAGTCTAAGAACACCTCATGAAAAGCAAAAGCATCGCGGTTATCGTTGAATTCGCCTGGCTTCCGGAAGTGGCGTATTTACACGGATAAGGCTTCCGTCTTGCCCACCTGTTGGTCTGTTAGTCCGTCTCACCTCTCTCTCTCTCTCTTACTCGTTCTTCAGTCGCCAGACGTATCACCGTCGACATAGGTGAAGGATAAAGAGAGACGAAAGATGTATACCCTACATATAGAGTGAATATAAAACAGGATGGACTTGTACGTTGAGGTGAAGTTAAAGTAGGTGGATTCCTTTACCGGAAGGAATCACAGCTGAGGGCCCACCATTATTTTTCAAGCTTCCTTCATTCTCTTCTTTCATTGATACATCCCGAGCTCTCCTTTCAAAAGGCAGAACGATAAATTATCACAAAGGATAACGATATCCTCTTCTCAATTGCTTCCACTTACTCTATTAAGAATTGAGATTTTATTTTTTCTTGTCTTTTTATCCATTCTTATATCGTAATATATTTCATACATCCATGACCAGTTTGAATTTTCTTCCCTTAGGAATTCAGTCTTGCGTTTCAGGGGGTGTTGAATATATTTTTCCTGGATACCAGGGTGTCTTTAGGGGGTGAGGGAATATAAGGATTGGTAGATACCACGTGCACGGGGTGTGTTACGCGCAGCTTCATCTCCCCGACGAAACTTCCTGCGGAAGTCTGACAGGACTATTTTTTTTTTTAAAGTCCTGTACCGTGTAACTGTTTAGTCCTGGTACCTTTGGGTGATGTCGAGGAGAGGGGTGGTGGGAGGGGGTGGAATTTTCTGGCGCGCGGAATTAACGTTTCCTGTGGGTTTTTCTTAAAAGATGCGGAACGACGCGTGCCATGGATTTTTCTATAAATAGGAAAGGGAGGTCCTTGGCACGCGACGACAATTTTCGTCCTGCTTTACAGTCGGGACGCGATGGATATAATTTGGACGTAATGTCTATTCGATATCTCGGGCTTTAGGATGGTCCAGATTTGGATAATTTTTCAGCATCTTTGTCTCGTCTGTCAATTTATTTGTCTGTTGAGAATTCGATCCTTTCATTAGGAGTTATCCTTAGTGAGGAACCGTCGATAAATCTCGGAGGACACTTTTTCGAAAGTCCTGCCAGCAAGTGTCCCGTGGCCAATTTTCGTGTTTCTTACGATGGTCCTTCTAGAAATCCGACTTTATCGGCTTCGGGATTCCTTGGATCCCGCCGAGTCCTTAGTTCTTCCTTGCCCTTTCTTGGCTCAGACTATCGGTCGGTAAGAAGGCATCGAAGGACGAGAAATCCTTAAAGCGCGGGAATCTCTGGAAAACACGTTCACCGTACAGTCACGCTCGTTCACTCGTGCCTGGGACGCCATTAATTTTTTTCATTTAATTCAATCTTTCATAAGACCAATGGACCCAGCATCCTGGTAGATCCATCCTGTTTCCTTCTTTCGAAGAACTGTCGTGGGGAGCGAGAAAAATATTAAAAAGTTCAAAAACCACGACAAACCTAGCTTAACCCGTAGAACGAGCTTCTCCGAGTCGCCACCGGATTTTTGGCGGGAAACTTACTTCTGGATTTTAAAAAGATTTTTTGTAACTCTTAAAGGATAGGCCTTGATTTTGAAAATAATTTTTTTTTCTTATAACGCCTCTGCTTTTCATGTAACAAATATATATGCATGTACAAGGTCATTCAGTATAAATATGCATCAACTCAACTTTGCTGTATCATAGAAATCAAATGGATAGGCTAACTTCAAGATGGCGGCCTCTACCCCTGAACAACCCTGTACAGTGTATACTATAGCTTGGCAGCTTTAAAATCCCACGAAATTCTTCACGTATGCTCATACAGTGCCATAAGGGGATCTTACGCGTATGTTTACTTCCCACATTTAGTGCGACGCATAAGGCCCCAAAGTGGCGACGGTCCCCGACTATGGATATGCCTTTCTGAAGGAACGTATAAAACGTAGTTACAGAGAGAGAGAGAGAGAGAGAGAGAAAAAGAGAGAGCGGAGAAGTATCGAGGGGAGTCGGTAGCACATGTGATATCTGGCACATATGCGACGTTACGACTGAACTATGTGTGTCAAGCATAAGCCATGGGGAGTCCTGTGTGTTTGGCTTTACTCTGTCCTAGAAAAATTGTCGGGCCAGACATCCGGATAAAAATGAAAATAAAAATGGCCGTCCCGTCACATACCACTCATTTTCAGACCACACTTCACACGTGTCCGACTCCGTGAGTAACGCAATGATAATACAGTTGGTACAGTTGGCCATATGAATGAGCCTTTAACTTTTCCTTACTGGCCCGAAGACACGTAATGTATCTCGAGCATGTTGAGTATCTTTAACGAAAACATTATTTTTTTATTATATATATTTTTCTTCTTTTTTCTTTACTATACTGTCGACGGAAATTATACAGTCGCCAGTTTAACGCCGATACGTAGACAGAATATTTTTTTTGTATTTTTACAATCTGTCAGCCGGTCGTTGCACAGTTGAATAACAATTGTGCCAATTGTCCATGAAAAATTGACTGATATATTATTGACAAGTGAACACTGCAAGATTCACGTGTCCAACACGTGGAAGTATCTACAGGACCTCTTGCTGATACGTCACGCGTATAGTCCTTGAGAGTCTTGCGAGTTCTGCACTGTAAAACCTAACCTAACCTAACCTAACCTAACCTCAAGGTTCCTTCCTGGAAAGATTCTTTTCTACAAAGGAGCCGACTGTCTTTACCTGGAAATCATACTTCGAGATAAAGTTTGAAAAGCAGTGAGAAATTTTTTCTCATTTATAGAGAATTTTGATAAGATATCAAAGTGTCTGCACTTAACTGTCACCGAGGTGGATCCTTATTTTTCTTTTCGTCCTAATACAGACTTGGGGGAGGATAACGTTTTCGCGCACGTGGTCGCGTACTCTCGTGGGGTTTGCCAGGGGGTGATTAGGGATGGCTAAGGGTGGTTAAGGCTCCGTTGGTTATTGGGGTGTCTGATAGGGGAGATAGGAGAGCAGCTGGTCCACTACGTGATTCATGCTAGTTGAAACCCCCTTGTACGTTTTACTATCAGCACGTATGGTGGCTGTGCTGGTAGTGTACACTAGGGGGTGGCTTTTACATGGGGGTTGGAGCCGTAAGGGATGGTGTGTCTAGTATGCCGTGTATTATGTTCCAGACTCGCATTGAAATCAACTTCAATGGCTATGGCGAATTTGATCGATACCCGTTATGGGGTTTAATACGAATCGAATTATTTTTACTCCCATATCAGAACACCATAACTGTGAATTATTAAATTTTTGTTTTCTATGACTATTCTTTTTTCTTGCTTCTATATCATCTTTTACAATTACTGATAACTCGCTGTGGGTATTTTTTAAAATCTAATTTAATTTGGTCATTGTACTTGCTTCAATTAACATTTGAATATTGTGCGTACAATGCGTGATTTTTATGGCCACCATAAAGGATTTGATCTGGACGTTCTGATGATATCCGATTTATTCTATGGGTTTTGCCTGTAGGGTAACGACCGTGATTCACATTCCCATATTATGCGGGTCCCGTCTATGTGCCACATATGGGACACCACATGTGTCATGGACCATGAGCTTCACTGAGCTTTGATAAAAGTCCCATTGTCAGGACAGTTTTAATCTATTCCCTGACCGGAATCCCACCCCATGGTTATACCTCGTTGTTGTTGTTATTGTTATTCGACGGCAGGACTCTGGATTCCCCATAACCCTTTTCACTCTGCTTGCTCCTTGCATCCCTTTCCTTCATCATGATATATATATATATTTTAATAATGCATTCTAATTTTGAGGGATGCTTTGATCTACTGATTTTTCATTTTTTTGTTCTTCTTTTTTAGATTCCACTGACACGAAGAATCGCCGTCCTGCTCGTGATGACTGGTGAGTTATTTTCAAATAATTTTTTTAATAAAACAACACTAAGGAATAATATCGATATTTTGACGAATTTTGAATTTTTATCAGACCTCGATGGTCGCCATTGTGTAGTGTCGCTACGATGATATTTTTAATTGAATGATTTTGAAAAATTTTTCACTGTCATCACCCGCATGACTTTTGTATTCCGTAGACTGAATTTCGTAACTTTTTATTCTTCTTCTCGTTCTTTTTTTATTTTTCTCTCATTCTTACGTTTTTTCATTTTTTTGTCTACCTAGAGATGATTTTTGAAGATTCGAATCCTTTGAACGTTACTCGAGTAGATTTGCCGTAGATTAAACTAGATTTAAGGGTCTCTTCATTAGGACCACCCTAAATCTTCCACTTAAGTACAGTCAACCCTTAGATGCTCAACCGTATACAAGAGTACCCATAGTTATCACTAACGAACTGAGCACCAAGAAAGTTTTTCATGGAGATGATTATTTATGGTTATTTACATGGCCTGCCAGACTATTCTCACAAAGCACTTGAATAACCATAAAACACCATAGTGTTAAAATGATATCCATCAATAACAATTCAGATCTGAGTATCCGAATAAATGAGTATTTGAGTTCGGATGCTTGAGATACCGTATGAAATTTATGGGTTCCCATATCGATAGTCTAAAAAAAATTCAAAATTCAAAGGAAGGGGTAAACAGATAATTGACGTATGGTCATTCGATATCACGGGAAAATTGACATATCAAAACTTTTAACTATGGGTGCCATGTCCCCATGCGATTTCCCATGAGACCATGAGAAAATAAGAAGAAAAAAAGAAGGACCTCCCAATTACAACGAGATATCCCATAAGAGCGTTCAACGATCCATGGATTTCCGTGGTATTTCCAAGTAAAGTCCCACAAGCCGTAAGTAAGGTCCCATAGAATCGCCATAAAGGGAAGAATAATTCCAATAGGTATGCGCCTTTATCAAAGACGCACCGACGCACATGAAATGTTTCCCATGATCTCATGGGATTGTCGATCGTTTCTGGCAGTGGCGCCGTGTCTGCTAAAATTTTGAACGTGGGGGCCCGAACTTCTGGGTCCTTCTTCTCGGAAGGACCCCATGAAAGGGCTTGCTACCAGAGTAGTGTATAAGGTGGATGTAGCGCCTCTAGAAAAAAAAGGCATAACCGAAATACCGAAAGCGAAAACTGAAGCCGAATTTTCAAAACGGTGGGGCCCGACAGGTTTTCCGTCTTATAGTGGAAAACGCCATGAAGACGATGGGGCACAAAAGGCAAACTAGCGCGAGTTGGTCTGCTTTTTCCCATAGAACATATATATATATATTTATGTAGAGAATAGAAGGCCCATTCGAAATCTTATAGTTCTTGGACGTGTTGACCGACAGGTAGATCGAGCAATCTTCCTTAGGGATCGTTAGGGAATATTTTCTGGCTTTCTTATGCTTATTCTACTTCTTCTTCTTCTTCTTCTTCTTCTTCCTACTTGTCTTCTCTTTCTTGTTCAACTCGAACGACGCTGGTTCGAATCCCGACTGAGTAACTTTTTTTTTTCTGAAATTGGACAATGCTCTTTACAGGTATTGGGACCTACAACAATACTCATGGCCGTAACAACTTTATTTTTATGCCTTTATTCGGCAATTAGGTGTTTCTTTGAATATGCCTCTATACAGGACAGATTGGTTTTTGAGTACAGTACGATATAGTGCTGCATACTATAGTATACTGGACCAACGTTCTAATCAGCATCCATCAATATCTCAGGCCTCCCACTAAGCATTTTTTTTGGAAACTGATATCTAATTTTCTTTTTGGAGTATTATTTGTCATTAGATATTTATTTTTTTAACTGAATTCAAGTGGCAATTATGTTTTAGATACTTCAGGTCAGATTACTTGTTTTCTTCGCAGGCAGATTTTCGGTCTTGAAGAGTTTTCCTCAGATCCTCGAAATCTCAAAAGCGAACAAAGAAACGTCGAAGGGCGAATATGCCGGACAATAATGGCGTCAGAAGATAAGACTCTCTTATTCACAGTTTTGCCAACCCTTCCTCAGTCTCTCGACACGTTTCTCGTTTTCTTTCAGAACCTCCGCCATTTTTCTAACCTCTTCGCTTTTTTATCCTTCACCCGTTCACGACAATCAGTTTCTCGGGACGATTTTACTTGGAGAATTTGTAGGTAGCTTCCTTGTCTCCCGCAGAGGGCTGTTACCCTGCTGCACTTTCCTTACCGGAGCATCCCGCCCTTTTTTTCCCCTGGGGTGAAACGTACATTTTAGACCGGGGGATGTTTTCCTCTCGTACCGCCATTATTCCCATTGTCGCAATTATCTGCATTGTCGCGATAATCTTCGCATTGTCGAGCATCGGGATGAAAGGCTTGTTTCCAACGAAAGCGTGCGACACGATTCGCCCAGGAGACAAGCATTAAAGATTTTACAGAATTACCACCCTTATAATGCAAAACGGAATACGAAGAGGGACAAAGAATTTTATCTTTCCCAATAGTTAATTACAAAATTTGTCCACTGAAAGGTCTAGTTGTTCATATTCATTTTTAATTGGCAATAATCAATATAATTGCAAAAAAAAGTCGTGGACCGCGAACTTAATTTTTTTTGAAATTTCCAGAATTCACGCGGAAAAAAAACGAAGAAAAATCAAGTATTTTGCAATCTTTGGGTGATTTTCTTAGTTTTTCATCTCTTTCCAAGTATATCTCATTTCTTAAGAGCATTTACCCCACCTTCCTTACTGCACTTCCTGTCCCTTTAATGATATTATCCTACCGGATGTCAGTCGCACCGTGGATGCCTTCTTCGCTATGTACCTTTATCCTTTCTCGCATTCAAAAACTCTGACTCGGAAGTCAAAGACGACGAACGATCCTAAAGCCCAAGACATTTCAATTATTTGACTTTCGTTCTTATGTTATCCTTCCGAAAGGACGAGATCCTTAGAAGCCTTACTAGGTGGTCCCGACAAACTGTGCGACTGTCGATTAAATATCGATCATTTCCAAGGGCTCCTCCGTTGGCAAGGACCTCCCACGATCTTGCGGTAAAGGAAACTGCCCTACCTTCGAAAAGTGAAAACTGTATTATTCCAACAATCCGTCATCTCAATTATCCTAGTTACCCTAAAAAAAAAGGAAAAAAAAACCAAATGAATATAACATTTGGACACATGAAACGCGTAAAATCCGTAAAAAGCCACAAAGTGCGGTAAATCCTCGCGTGGTCAGTTGCACAAGGACATCCTCCCGCAGGATCAATAGTAGCCAACGTATAAGTAAGCCGAAGTGAAGTATCAAAGTGAAAGGGAAAGTCCCTCCCGAAAGACTCTCGTGAATGTACCTTCGGGATAAAACGAAGAAAGGGCGTGGACAGCCCAGCGTTATTTTGACGTCTTTCCCACGTGTGAGACGGCGCATAAACACGAGCGTGGCTAAACATCGTAAACGTAGTATACGATCGCCGAGGGCGTAATTCGAAATAAGGGTGTAGTTTGTAAAAGGGCGTGGAGTCCTCGCGAAAATCCGTCAACGAGAGGAAGGCGGTGAGAGGAGAGAATGAAAAGTCCCTTTTTTCTTCCACGTGACCAAGCTAGCGTAAGGGGCCTTGTTCTCCCTGTATACACTCCTGCACTCGGTACCAGTGTTAGTACCCATAGTACTGCTGGCTGAATTCATTGAGAAGAAGTTTGAAGGTTTGGCCCTTGAAGATTTTTACTCGTTTGGCCCTTGAAAAATGTCTGCACGTAGTAGTAGTAGAAATAGTAATAGGGATACCTATCCCTTACTCCACGTTCACTCATTCATCCGTTCATTCATCGGATTCTGGTGAATGCGCAGTTTTTTTCTTTCTCCCTCCCCCCTCTCCTCTCCCCCCGTCCCTTGCGGGTATTCGCGTACCTTAATCCTCGCGACGGGAAATGGTCGCGTTAAGCTTACTTCGTGGAAGGGCCTTCCCTTTGAGGACGTCCGGCGTCGCGCCGGTTGAACTTCTTCCATAGGTACGAGAAGAAGGGACGGGCCTGTGGGGGACGTAACTAGACTCGCGGTTTCACGTGGGTTTTATGAGAATGGGCCCTTGTTCTTGTTTTGCATCCGCCATCTTTCGCTTCGTGTGAAATAGCCCTTTGTTCGTTGGTGGTTAGAGCGACAATCGATAGCAGCTGTCAGCGTTCGATATTCCGCGAGGAAGACACCTCGGTGAATGAGGATCGCGTGTTAAGCGGAGGACTCATTTTGTAGTGAGATTTACGGAGAAATTAGGCACCTGGTTTATTGGGTTTTCTGGGTTATACAGGGGTCTTCTTGGTTTACTTTATTGAAACGGATACTCTGTATGCCTTAAGTCTTGTTCATAAGTAGTCCCCTGGTTTGTAGGCGGGACTGTGGTATCTTGGGGTCTTCTGGCATGCCGTACGATCTCTTCGAATTTAACGTGTGGTCTTCTCGGTGTATACCCGTACCTTGGTATGGCTATTGCTAGTCGTTGCTGGGCGGAAGGGTTGACCGCCGCTTCGTGTAATGGCCTCTTTCCCTTTCCTTCCCTCTCTCTCCCTCTCTCTTTGTTTATCTCTTTCTCACTCGTTGCCGCTGCCTCGCACATCACCACCAGGCACGATTTCTCTCTGTGGAGAATGCCGCGGTCCATCGCTCTCTCCTCTTTCTCCTCCTCGTCTCCTCCTCCTCTTATTGTTTGGCTTTGGCGTCCGCCAGATATTCGTAATGAATAGTACCTATACCCAAGCGAGGCGTGAGCTACCATTTTTCTTTCCTTTCTCCGCACGACGTTCTATCCTTAATGTTATCTTTTTTCTTCATTTTTTCTCCCCTTCACCTTACACACTATCCTAATGGCATAGACAGTTTCATGCTAGATTTGATAAATAATAAAATTGTAATATCAAAAGAAGAATCAAAAAATTTTATTTAGAATAATTTCAGACTTTGATTTTTGAAAAATTTCTATTACTCGCGTCTATACATTTTTCAAAAATTATCCGTTGCATAGTACTGTACGTATATATAGAAGGTCGCCGAGAAGGTCGCTAATTTCTCAGATACAAAGATCAAGAGAAGATCCCACGAGGAGAGAACCTCTGGGTTTGCTTTATTTTCTTTTGTTTCGATCGCCCTCGGTTCTTTCATCTCTAACGATCCTGTACCAAGCCCTCTCCTACTCTCTCGCTTATGGTAACATCTCCCTCGCTCCCTCCTCCTATCTCTCTTTCTCGTCTCTCTGGTTTCTCTCGCGCCGCGACCGTTAAAAAATCGAGCAAAAGGAAGCCGAGGCCACCCAACCCTACCGCATGCTTTCTGTCTCTCTTGCTTTCTCTCCTCTCCTCCTCTCCTTCTCTTCCTCTCGTATTCCCGCTCTCATACGCCCACCACGGGTGTAGATACTCGTGTGGATGCCTTCCTCTCTCGAGTCTACCATATTGACGCCTTGGGTACAGTGCTCGTGGGACGCTCTGTGCAGTGCACTCTGTTGCAGCATCTCGCTGCGTTTACAGTGCACTCGAATAGAGAATGCAACAGGTTTAAATGCCGGGCCGTTGGTAGACATTTAAACATGCTGGAGGAGGGGGGTCTGCCTCTTGCGTGCGAGCGTTGTGATTATATTTTTTTTCGAAGGAAAAAGATAATACCACTTGATAAGAATTTTATTGGGAATGAGGTCACGGAGGAAAATGTTTTGATTAAATATTTTTTATCGGTTTACGAGGGGAAAGTTCGAAATGAGGCACCTGGTTTTAGTGTCTTTGTATGGGTTTCGCGGGACTTCTCAGGATTGGTTCACTGAACTCGATAATCGTAACCACTTGCTGTGGTTTGTTGTAGGATTATTTTTTCTGTAGGATCTTTTGCTCGTTGGTTCGAGCGGGTTAGGCGTGGTAGACGAACGGAAATAGTTGGGCCTTATGCGTCGATGCGCGTATGGATACTGTCGAGTGGAGGAAAGATGAAAAGGGCCTGACTTGCCATTTCGTTTGTCTTCCCGCGCTTTTTTCTTCTCTCTCTCTCTCTCTCTCTCTCTCTCTCACTTATTGCCTCGCTTCTCTGCGTTGGGTCAGTGCTTTTCTCCTCGGGCCCAATGTTTTTCTTTTACTTTGAGGATAGATTAAAAAGGGCGCGAAGGGGGGCCCTCTACCATTTTTGGGTCTGGATATTCTTCAGGCTGCCCCAGGCTACCTTGGGGCTGCTTAATGACGTACGGCCACACGTAATATTCCTAATTATTATTAATTCCTGCCATAACAGCTAAGAGGATAGTCTGATCATTTTATTATCAAAGTATAAAACATTTTGAAATATTTTTTTCAAAAATTATCAAATTCCAAAAAAATTCATTTTTTTACGAGAAAGGAGTAAAGAAATTTCACGCCTGAGTAAGACCGCGTTTGCAATCCTTTCGGCAGTACCTCAGGCCCTTTTGTCGATCTCGATGACAGTGCCGAAATTTCACTTCCCTTTCAAGCAGAAGTAATATCTCTGCCAACAGGATGCTGGGCTGAGGTGTCAACTGTCAAGCAAACATTGTCATCGATCACTCCTTCGACAATTTCATACGCAGCCGACACGTGGTATTCCTTTTACGAAAGGCCTCGCCGGTGCGGAATTTCGGGTAAAAATATGAAATTCACAATGGCTCGTGTTTTCCCTGAAATTCTACGCTTCATTCCACTTCCATTTCTCCGTCTATTCGAAACGTCCTATTGCGCTTCGTTAGTCGCGAATTCACCTGTGCCTTGCATGGATAGTTTCGAAAATGGATTTTTACCAGCCCGTACCGGAAGCCAGTCTCTTGCCATATTCAATGGAGGAGAAAATTTTCACAGTTACTTCAGAGCAGTCCCAACCTCTCAGCAGAACGTAATCTGACCTAAAATACACAACCCGCAGTATATTTAGCACAGTCAGTGCGTCAAGTGTCGAGATGGGGGGCGAAAAAATGGCAGGCAAATATTTGCAATTCACTGAAAATATCAAAAGTTACTGGGGAGGGCTATTGCGGTTGAGCAAAAGGTAGTGGGAGGAGCCGTTTCGAATTTCTCAAAGGACGCTCATTTGATCCTGTATACAGGATGTGGGTAATCCTTATGATCCGGATAATGTGGGCAATGTGGGCCCCTTCTCGTCATTATTTTCTAGCCTCTTTGCGTTTGGGCCCGGATCACTTGAAGTACGCGTAAATTGCGTAACGTTGCAAAAGGATTTAATTCTTGTTGTAAAATATCCTTTTTATCGTTTTTAAGGTTAAGGACATGCGTCAAGGTCTTTTGGCAATGAGGTTATCTACTACTTGTCCAGTAACCGATGCGAGGAGTAGAGAAACAAATAGAAAGGAAAGGGACTCCTTTTACCATTTCTTGGAGTGACATATTTCTATTTCCTCGAATTGCCGAAAATAAGTCCCAGGGGACCGAACGTCTGGGCATATTGAACGTGGAACGACAGGATACACGTGCGCGCAAGGACTTTCCCGCCAAAAAAAGAAGTACGGAGTCGGTTTAGAATGTAAGGATGATTTCAGGGTTCTTTAACTGCTTCCACTTACGAGTCAAAATTCATGCCCACGAGCCTCGTGGGGCCCAATCGAATGATGCCGGTACCGTAATTGTGGGCCCGGAGTGATCGGCGTGAAACAGTACTTTAAAGTATCCATATATCCCTGTGGATTCATTCATCGCTACGAAAACAGCTGATCGTGGAAACATCTGCTTTATAGAGATCCCGTATGGGAGCACGTTATCCCGCTTGGGACCGAGGACCCAGAGGGAGACCGTACGAGATACGTAGAGGATGGGAAACTTGAGAAGACGATAAGGATAAGAATGTTAAGATAGGAGGTTAAGGAGAGGAGAAGGATGGAAAAGGAAGGAATGAACGACAGCACTCTGTACAGTCGGACTTTAAACTTATTTCTTGGTACAGTGATTCGGTAATAAAAGATAAGGCCCTTTGGTAGCGCAGGCCCATTCTCCTGCCTTTATATTGTTGTTGAAAGAAAAGTATTAACCCATTTGCACCGTAAGCGGAATATTCCGCGCATGACCGTCGTCTCCTATCACCGAGCGTGGACTACTGATAAGGGCCAACCGTATCAGTTGAACGACGCTGATGTTTGAACACAGTAACTTAAGTAGAGTGATGATGCAAATGGGTTAAAGGGAATGGTGGTGCTTTAAAGTTACTGAGAGGAAGATGAGAATTGTTAAGAAAATGAGGTCAAGAAACGACGGGACTGTCTCCATGGGACTTTTGTATCTGTCGCTTTATCTTTTTGGGCCAGTCGGATCTATCCTTAAAAATCTGAAAAGTCGTTTGGCTAGCTTGGTGAACTCCTCGAAGACGTTGCCGAGTGCGCGAGTCGAATGTAAATTTCGACTTCCAAGAACGTCGGAAGCCAACCGACGACCCCGGGGGCCCCGCTTGCATTCCAGTGGGGCCCCCTTTTATCGCTGTAAACACTGCTATTGGTTGTCGACGTTTCCCGCCAAGATGAGGCCCAATCGGATCTCCTCTGTTTGTCTACTCCTCGCAGCCCAGTCCTCGTTCTCCTCACACACAGAGCCACTCACCCTTCCCGAACGCTCAGCTGATCGTCTTGGGTCTCACTCGAATCTCAACCCGCAGCCTCCATTCTATATTTACGGTGGGACTCGCGTTCTCTTTCTCGATCCGTGCAGTTGGGACCATCTGGAAAATTCGAAGACTCAACGAAAATCACGGTTATACGAGCGACCGAAAATTTTTGCGAAAAACCAGGAAGTACAAAGTTACGATAGAAAAAAAATCATCAAGATAACAAATAGTCACAGGGAGTCAAGTTTCTCTATTTTTTTTTTTGCGGTACAAGAATCCTGGGACCCCTAGCAATAGGTCCCAGTCGTTGGGCCAGTCTTCTTTTTTACATTGTCCAATATCGTGGGAGTTTCAATAAAAATGTCATAAGCGCACCGGCTGATCTCTATCAGAATACCGCGCGAAGCCAGAGACTAGGTACGTCAGGATGAGTAGTAGAAGTAGAAGAAGAAGACCAAGGGAATGGGCCTTAAAGGGACCTTAAGGGGCCTCACAGGTAGGTGTGGGAAGATGCTGGCCACTTTGCGTTTGCTTCGGTGTGCGCCTTACTACAGTCCACTACTTCAAGTCGGCTGTATATAACTTAAGCACGGAGCACAGTCTCTGTGGGGTAGTATGGGGGTGTATCTGGGCCCGTTTCTGGGCCTGAATCTACTTGGTACTACCTGCCTGCCTCTGTCGTCCTTCTCTACTTCTTGGTCCTCTTTATGTGCCTTTACCGCAATGCACTCAGAGAGCCCAGAATAAGGAGGGAGTCTGTGAGGAAGGTTGAGAGAAGAACCTGCCGCCATTATGCCCTTCCACAGGAATGGGCCCGCTCTATGGGACCTGTTATGGTGGGATTGGGACCGGTGATAGATCGGTTCTTTAAACCGTCTTCGTTTGGCCTCTTTTCTTCCTTTTTCACTTCCTTCTCACTTCATCCCTCTTGTTCTTCCTTCTCGACCAATCAGCTTCTCATCCCTACCTACTTCTCTGCGCACCTAGACCAGAAA
Organism: Pachycephus smyrnensis; assembly: GCA_030142225.1. Lineage (NCBI taxonomy): Eukaryota > Metazoa > Arthropoda > Insecta > Hymenoptera > Cephidae > Pachycephus > Pachycephus smyrnensis. The sequence goes on along the minus strand of JARQST010000282.1, from coordinate 2,771,789 downwards.
TAGGACGCGAGTCCTGGCCATTTAAATGTCCTTATGATTCATTTTTTTTTCTTTCTTTATTCTACGCACTTACCAACACTCTCGACACACAAAAACTCCGGCTTTTCTTTATCCTCGTAGTCATAGACGCAGTTTCAGGACCAGAGAGAGCGAAGCATTTAAATCTCTCGTTTTCATCGGCGGCGACACAAAAGGACTTTTCAGAAATTTGACACCTTTATTTTAAATCGTACAGTCAATGTTTACGGTTCGATATTTTTTTTTCGTTTAATTTTTAAATCCTGATTTTTTAAGGATTACCGACCAAATTTATCGCCATCCGTGCATCTCGGTACTGGTATTTTTGTCTTTGTTTTGGAAGTTCGTGCTCGCCCCTATTTCGGAATTTTAATCCTTCGCCTCTATATAGCATCCTGCTTAAGGACCCCTTTCGTAGTTTCGCCGCAGGATATTCTTCGAAATCCTAGAAAGTATCCTTACGCATTTGCCCACCACTCTAATCATGCAGGATTCTAGCATTAAAGGATACGTCGTGACGATTGGGACATATTATACACAAAAGGAGGCTGTGTCCTTATACGATTATGGGAAAAATCCTTAATAAAAAAAAAAGGAACAAAAGGATCCTTTGTACAATACAATTTGTACCGACATCCTGGTTGACTTTTTCACCAGGACACGACTGTCCCAGTAAAGGAGTCCTTGTCCCCGTAACGCCTCCCTCCTTTTATTCATACAATATTTTGTGGAATCTTAAGGCGTTACGTCCAAAGGACCTCTCGTTGCGCCATAGTTCCTTGGCAGGTTCCTTTTACGATCCTTACAGGATTCCACCAGGACCTGTCATATCCTGGGAAAAGATTCAGGACTATACACATAGAACGATACCGATTACTACAGTCGCCGGCAAACAGGTTGACATCCTCTTACAATATTTATCAGACGCTCTCGTCCTGAAGTCGCAGGACCTCGTCCTTTTCTATTTTTTTCCCCTCCCACCGCTTAGGCCTACCTCACACGTGCACCGTGCAACACATACGTGACTGCCCTTACCGGGTGGCCCTTCCACTATCCCAGATCCTTTATCCTTGTTCATCCAGAATCCTCTACGGATTTATTCTAGCCGCCCATCCTTCATCCTTGTCTCTCATCCTTCTAGATGCTCCCGAAAATTCATGTTGTCCTTTTCAGAAACATTCAAAGTTCACGTTGTCCTTTTTCAGATCCCAAAGAGTCCTCCTACTGTAGGCATACGTGGGGGGTGTGGAGTGTGGGGGGGAGTGTATCAAACATATGTATGCTTGGATCCAGTTTTGGCGGGAAACATTTAATGTTCACGTTGTCCTTTTTCAGACCGCAAAGAGTCCTCCTACTGTAGGCATACGTGGGGGGTGTGGGGGGGAGTGTATCAAGCATATGTATGCTTGAATCTAGTTTTGGCGGGAAACATTTAATGTTCACGTTGTCCTTTTTCAGACCCCAAAGAGTCCTTCCCACTGTAGGCATACGTGGGGGGTGTATCAAGCGTGCGTATCCCTGAACCAAGTTTTGGCGGGAAACGTTCAAGGATTAGCCGGGATCCTCTTAGGGCTCAACAAACAAACTGATCCCTTTTTAACGGGAGTACAACAGGTCCTGCAGGACTTCAGGAAGGCATCCTTGAACTTCTTCGGGAAGTTTTATCTGGGAGGACGATATGGAGTCACTCGACAGGATATGCGCTCTTTGGGATATTTTTTTCTTTACTCTCCGCTCCTCTTTCTCTTTGGATCCTTAAGGATAATTGTAACGTAAATTTTGAAAAATACTTTAGGCACTGGGACTGATTTTTTTTATTATTGTAGATCGATCTGTATTTCTTCTTAAGGATACCACAGGGGGAGGGGTGAAGGAGAGTGAGCATTCCTTAGGGATATATATTCCTGAGGGTGGAGTGGGGTGGTATTTTGAGAATCCTTGAGGGATGGGCCTCTATGGTCACCATGGAATGAGAACAGCCATCGACCATCTAATTTTTCTTAGCTAAGGAGGGAACGGGGCCTTTTTTTTGGTCCTGCTGGAAGGAGCGGAAAATGAACGTTCTTCAGGGCGAATCCACAGCGAATAGCCAGCATTTGAGCCGCTAATTATTATTATACTTTCCGTGACGAAGTGTAAGAAAAATGGTCAGTCCTCAGGTTAGAGCGCTTTTACTCCGAACTACTTTTTCATTTTATCCCGTTTCTTCCATCTTTCCGCCCTTCTGCGAAATACCTCTAATTATTATCCCCCTGGCAAAACTTGTACGCTCACACTGTGAACCATCCCTTAATAAGTATATTTATCATCTTTCCTTCCTATCCGTTAAATCGTTTATCGCTCCTTACAAGCAAATTAATAAGTCCCATTTTCCGGGCCTTTTTTGTTTTGCCATTACCCTTGAATTTAAACGTACATAGTAATCGACACTTTTGTAAATACTTGAACTATCGATTGCACGTATACTTGAGAATTGTAAAATTGTCTCACGCCTCGTTTACATTATTCTACAATGCATCATACGACCGATATAAAGGGGCCTTACAGATGTTGTGCCAAGAATGCCTTGAAAAATTGCCCATCTTCCCGCTTGTTATTTGTGGCTTTTCTCGGGCCCTGAGAAAAGGGCTTAACTTAACAGTGGCAGCATAAAGATATACAGCATGAGGCGAGGGTGGGCCCAGGGGTCTCCTCGAGGTCGGAGATCTTCTGGCCAGTCCAGTAGAGGAAAACTCGTAGTCGGCATCTTTCTGTATGCTTATCTGGGCCTTGTCCTGTTCTTTTTACATTTTTTTTTTTCGTCTCATTCTACTTCTTCGTTCTGGTCGTTTCTCTCTTACCGAGAGCGTGTGGAAGCTTGGGTGTGGCATGTTGTGGGACTTTTATGGGACTTTTCTAGGGAGTCCGGTTCCCGGGGGAGGTCTGTGATTTCTGGCGGGAACGAGAAACGGGCCCCAAGAAGAGCCAGAGCCGAACTTAAGAAAGAGAGTGGGCCCCAGTCACTGTAGAGACTTCAGGGCTAAGACGGCGTCGGCGGGACCTTTAAATGGGTCCGCTAAGGGATTTAAAAATGGCTGACGCTGCCGCCCTCAGCTGGGCCCTTATGCCAGTCAGCTGACCGTGTCCCTTTTCGGCTCGTTTATGATGGAAACAGCGTGGAAAACTTTTTGGGAAAACTGGGCCTTGTTATACTTCCAATTATCGGTATGACTAGTATTACTACTATTGTTATTATTAGCACTGGTAATACTTAGTAACACGACTAATCCTACACGGGTAATTTTATTATCTGAATATCTATAATCTATACAAGGACCCAATTTACGTATGAATTATTTATTTAAATTTTGAAAAAAACTTGGCAACAAATTTTTTATTCCGAAAAGTTGACTGTATTCTTTAACGTATTCGATTATTATGTTACACCCTGTATACGAGCCGGCAGCCAGTATTATGGTAATTGGAAGGCGCCGAGGCATTTTTATGTTTGCCCATGAAGTTAGGTTAAGCAAGAAGATGAAGAAGAAGAGTAAGAAGCCACGAAGTAGGTGGACGTGAAGAAGGAGAAGAAGAAGACTCGAGTGTATCCGGGCCCCATGGGACTCTCTATGCGTTTACTATATATGGGCTCCCATGTCGAGTTTAAAGAGCTCCTATCCCATGCCGGAGATACGTCAGGAGATAATGGGCCCTATAGTGGTTCTCAATTAGTCCCTTACGTTGGTATATGCTTTCCCGCCAAAACTCTCTGAAATCTCGAATACAAAGAAAACCCATAGAATTCCCATAATAAATTATTCCCTTACCAAATCAAATGACTCGACCAAATTTTAACTCGGTGCCCTTTTATTTTTATTTTGAAAATTTCTAAATTCTCTCGTAATCATCCTAATTATATGATACGCTACTTTGGGCCTTACACGTGAAAATAAGTTAACTATCCCTCGGGCGTATCCAACAAGTTTTTTTCTCTTTCTCTCTCTCTTATACCGCGGTGATTCTCTTTTGGGCCTCATACCAATTTCTTTGATGCTCAAACTTTTTTCTCGAGTAATTCAAAGTACCACCGGAAGTCACATGGGAATTCAAATTATATCAGAGTCAAAGTCCATGATATGCAATGATATATTGTTATCATCACGTCCGATATCTCTTTTATTTATTAAGGGTTACGGTATAACGAAAAGGCACCGATTACAGGCCCACTATTTAAATACATATATAAGTAATTCAGGTGGTCTGGTATCTTTTTTAAACATTAAAAAAATTTTCGAAATCCTATTTATATAAGATTTTTATAATTTTCTTTAACTTTTCGAATTATCTTCATTTGTCGAAGCTTCCAATTGAAGATCCGTATTTGAAAACGGATGAAACGCTCAAGGTTTGAACTGTCCGAGTAATCTCGGCCGGTCGATACGAAAACCGGTTTTTCGAAATTATCGAGTATATCTCGAGCGTCTCGTTATTTCATGTAATTAATAGCTCCCCCTCTCATAGCTACGCTGCTACTCTATAGATCCTGGGAAAATTCTTTGGTTACCTAGAGATTCTCAAATAATGATGTAATTAAAGAAAAAAAAAACTGGCCCAAAAAGCGTAAATGAAAATTATCATGTCCTTGGATTATCATGATAAGGTATCTTGTTAATTAACCACTTAATCGCCCAGATAGCCCAGATAATCGTACAAATTATTTGCTTCATCTTTAGATCATACCAGCTCACGCCGTACTTCAAAGCTGTCTGTTGCTTACGAGTGCACACGTGATGCTTATATTTGCAATATATGAAAATGGAATTAAAATACCTCAAATTCAAGAAACTTTCGTACACCCTATGTCCCATTAATTCTGAACTACAGCTACGTCAGTTCAATTTACAATAAACGTGCTGCTGCATTTACAAACGACGTATCGAGACGAAGATACATCTGAAATATATTATATTATCATTCATACGAATTTGCATCATATGTTGCTATAAATAATCTAGAAACTTGAAATATCTGTTTTTCCCATCCGGTGATAATCATGGTTATCTCATTTGGGCGGGAATCACGTCTCTCCCGCCGGTTCGGCTATTTGGGGCCCACAATTGTTTTGCACGTTTGGGTCCGCGCGATCGTCGATTAAATGCCAGGTTGAGTGGTTAAATGCATGTTTGCTTCTCGTGACCTTGAAGAGAATTAAAAATTTTATTTATCTTTCTTGTCTACACTTGTTGAATTTTTCTTTTCTTACTCTTATCCATAGATGGTCCTGATTTCTCGTACGGATGATAACGAAAAAAAAATAAAAAGCCAAAAATATAGAGTAGCGTCTTAATGACACGTAGACGCGAGATGCTTCGGTTTATTTTTCTATTCTTTGTTATTTCTCACTCACTGAAAGACCCGATACTCTGGACCTGAGTAAGGCCCCTTTATAGAGGCTCGCTGGCCCGTGAAGTTATGCCGCTCTCCACGTACGACGATTCAGGCCACAGAGTTTTTCCAGAAGAGTCGAGAAGCGTCTGGGGCCCACCGAGAAGAGGCCCAAGAAAAATCTCCGAAATTCCGCCCACAAGAGATCCCCTTGATTTTGTTTGGTCAAAAAAAGGTAAAAAGAAACGGACAACAAAAAGTCTCAATGGCTTTACGTACGATTACCAATACAGTCTATAGTACTTGTTGTGTTGTGTTTACATTTGTTTTATTACCCGTACACGGAAATGCATTGTCTGGAGTTCGAAATTAATATTTCATACAAGACGTACAGACTGCATCCTCACTCTGTCACGGCGTGAGCTGCAACTTCAATCGACGAAGTTGGGCCTTAAGTATCGGTATCCGCCAATGAGCGATCAGATCGATGGAAATGCAACGAAGACAGTGATAAAGAAAAAAAAAAGTACAAGGAATGGTACACGAAGTCACGATTCTCTACGTGACTTCTTTCGTGTCGTCTGCTCCATCGGGCCCAACAGCTCGAGAGCCTAACGGGGCCCCGATCAATGAAAACACTAAACACTGTTGGCATTTTGTAAACATTAAATTCGTCGAAGGCAAATACCCAGTACGTAACTGCTGCCGGTTGGTTAATTAGTAGCGGATATATGATGCCCAAAAAAAATGGCTTCTCTCTGGTGCACGACGACTGGTGAATTGAGAGTAAGGCCCACTACTGGGACTGGTCGAAACTTTACTAGGGACTTGAATACATCGTGTTTGTTTCTCATTCACGTATCCCAATGCGTATTAAGTTTCCTGACCCATGGATGGTTACTGAAGCTAACTAGGGATTTCCATTTTGAGTTTTTTTCTGTCTTGGTGCGTGTTTTCTGAATTGGGAGCAATTAGGTGGATCAGGGTGTGTTCTGTTAATGTCCTTGTGTGTCGAGGGGGGGCACGTACGTGTACCTATTCGTCGGTCTTTATCTGTATTGGGACTCTTTCCCAGGAGTCCCGTCGGGAGCGGTCCTTGGGACTCACAAAGAAGTAAGGAGAGGGAGCCGGTGCCGTGGGGCCCCGGAATTTTCGGGCCAGTCTACCGACTCAGCTGATCCTCCACGAGGGGCCCGTCGTTACGGCATTTAAAAATGTCCGGTTGGCGCCCCCCTGGTAACACCCTTTTTCTTTCACTCCTACATCCCTCTCCTTTACCTTATCTCTCTTCTCTTTTCCTTCTTTTATGTTTTATCAGTCTCTACCTTCCCCTCTCTCCCCCGCCCCCTCCTCGCTCTCTTAATCGGCATACCAAATGCATCCCACGCATCACAGAACGCACCCCGTACGTGTCCACAATCCAAAATTTCTTCTCAAACGACATACGCCTATGTTCAGACCATAGATTATGTTCGCCATGAAATTGTACAAGGCCCCCGCGCTGTTCCTGAGAATATTTTGTGTTTTCGTACAAGAAAAATTTTCACGTCACTCCGAGGAAAAGAGAAAGATTAAAAGTATAAGATGAAAAAAAAATTCTTTCAACCAAATTACATCACGCCTGAACTCCTCTCCCTCCTCCACCCCCCGTCTGTCTAACTGTGGGTGGGAAATTCAGAACTCCTATTCGAATCCTGGTTTCTCTCTTCTGTTTTCATCCTCCTCGGCCTTCGAGCATCCTTCGTAAGGCCCTTCGTGGAATCGAGGCAGGTTCAGGTTTCTTGGAAGGATTTTTCAGGCTCCCCTATACCATCCACTTGACGCGACCACTCTCGCAGGAACACCCCCTCCCCCCACCCTCAGATCCACTCCTGGTACAGCAGAAACCTACTATCCACCCTTGTAGGATCTATATATATATAGTTAAAGAACCTTTCTGTTTTGTCCCGGAAAAACAATACTAGCCCCTATTTCCGGCCCAGTGAAGCGCTCGCGAAAACGAAGACATTTAAAGGGCGGATTTTGGCCCCTTATACATAGTTATATACATACACGTGACATTTATCCTATTTCTTTTCTTTTACCACCACCCACACGTTCCCTCTGCTCTATGCTCTTTTAACCACTCGACCATTGGACACTTTTTACTTCTTTCCATGAACACTATGGAACACGTTCCCAATAATGTCCCGTACCTTTTCCTGCCACGACTTCCTTCGCTTTTTACTTTCCAACCAGTAGAGACATTATTTATTGTCACTTCCCGGCGCTAATCCCCCCCCTACGCTCCCTCATCAGGCCCTCACGATATTGACACTGTCAATGCCCCACTATCAGTTCCTACACCTTTCTGAGTATCTTTGAGTGGTACCTCAAAATTATTACGAACACTTCTCGGTATTTTCGAAAAAAAAATTGTGCGTTCGAAAAACACGCATATTTTTCATATATAAATATATGCCATAAAACATGTATATATATATTGATATATATGACAAGAGTACAGGGTACCCATGTATGAATGAAAAGTGCAGGATGTGGGCACGCACGAATCCCTTTTAAACGGGATTAATTTCATTGAAGAAAGCCCTGGGTTCCTTGGTCCATATATGTAATACATATATAACACATAAGCACAACCACGTCGTGCCTAAGTGGAAAAAGGATTATTACGCTCTCGTGAGCGGCCATTGTCTCTTACACTTCCGTTTTGTACCCATAGAGTAAAGAAGGTTAGGTTATGTTACGAGAATGGAAATAAAAATTATCATCGTTCCGTACGTATGCGTATGTATATGCGTTGGAAGAAAAAAAATGTCTCCGTAGGTTTTGAATTTTTTTTTCTTTCGAGAACACCACGTAGATTAATAGAGTCAACGACCTCGCGCCTTATCCCCACTATCGTGTTTGCTCTTGACGAAAAAAAAAAAAGAGAAAGAAAGTCAAGAAGACACGTCGACACGGCTCGAAAGTCATGACGTTCACCAAGGAAATGCATTGCTGCTTTCTTACTTCTCTTTTTTTTCACCTTCTTTCTTTATATTTTTTTTTTTTTACAACGTACAAGGAAATGCTGAATGGACGAGTGAAAGGCGCCGCGATTCATTCACGAAATTCTTAACGTTGTTTCCGCCCGTTGTATTGCACTGTAGAGCAATATATGTATATAGAATATATATATATACGGGTTACAGTGCTTCATTTTTGTATTCGTACATACAGTGCTTTGGGATACAAGCACTGATGGAGAGTATGTCAAGTTTATTTGAATTGCATAAAAAATTTGTAAAAAATAGAATTTTGCTCTAATGGACCTCATGCACTGTATGCCTACATTCCTTATGGTTATGCGGGGTCATACTGGTTATACAGGTTCACGTAACTGCCTACGTAACAGCCTGGCTGTAGGAAGACTGGTATACAATATGGAAGGAATGCAGTAACATTGCTTTGTGTAGTATACAGACTATAGATATAGTATAGCACTGTACACTTACTGTATCTATAAGTGGCGATACATTGCATTGCTCTGCACCGTAGGACTTGGTTAGACCTATATGTACAATCCGATACAAAACAGTTGATAACACGTTGCAGTGCTTGTTTACCCTACTACGTTGCACTCGGTGTATACGTACAATGTGGCAATGGACTTCCTTGCTACTTCGTTAGTGTCAGGCATGACTGCGCGAACTTCCTTCTAAGGTTTTCCATCCAATTACACCTGTAACTTTGAACCATATGTCGCGTCCCGACGTACACGTGCATGATGGTTTTCTCATTGCTTCCTCAAGCACGGTTCCTTTTTCCTTAGTCTTACCTATAGCGTTTACCTGTCTCTGCGTAAGTAAGTGCGTAAGGTGTACGCATTAGGAACGGAGCCAGTATTACATATGTATACGTATAAGGAGTCCTTCCTTCCTTTAGAAATACTTAACAAAAATCTCTAAAGGTGAAATCACAGTAAAGAATTTTTAATTTTTGAAAATTTGAAATCTTTTTTTTTATATTCTTTGAGGCATATTTGTTTTAGGGAATTACAGTGCTTATGATTGGTATATATTTATGTCTCTGTATGATTTCTCGAATATGCATTGCATGTGTGATCAGTGCATAATTTTCTTCTTGCATTAGGCACGATGCCAATTCTGGAAATGCGTTAAGGTGGAATTGTTTATTTTACAAAAAAAATTTTTTAATGGTATTGTCTATTTTTTTTTAAATTTCTGTTTATATATTTGTGCAAGGAAGTTACATTGCTCGGTGTGTACACATTCTTTTTTCTTTTACCATTTAATATCTTCAGTGCACGTTGCATGTCAGTGCACAATTTCTCTCTCCCCGTACGAAAGCAAGAACGGCCAAGAAGTATTCGCAGTTCTCACAGAAACTTCTGTTCCTGTTCTCACAGTAGCGTCTTTGTTCGTTCAGTCGATCTGTACCAACGGTCTTGGGCGACCTTGTCGCCGGGAATAAAAACGCGGCCTGAAATTCGCGGTTCCGTCCGTACCGTTGCGAGAGGGAAGGAGGAAGAGTGAAAAGAAGGGGAAGGAAAGAGAGAGGAGAAAGACTCGGAGAACCAGTGCGAGAGTGAATGGAGATACAGCTAGAACGAGATACCAAGAGAAAGATAAAGAAAGAGAGAGAAGAATTTTCAAAGCCATTCCCAGAAACGAAAGACCGACTGGTATCGAACTTTCGTTATTAATATAAAAAATAAATTTATCATACAATTCTCAAAAATAATATCTCGTCAATCTCAATTCTAATCGACCGTCAATATACGATACTCTTAATGATCAATGGAGCTTTAAGTCTCATTCATTAAACCAGTTCAGATAGGTTATCTTAATTTTATCTTTTACCTAAAATTTTTTCTTTTAGCTTACATCGTCTTGGTAAAGGGTATATGACCGATAGCTAATCGATCAGTATGTGGTAATACTGATCGGTTCCCATATGGATATTTCAGCATTTGCGGAAACTGGTTAGCCGTGGGAGGTTAGGTTTGTTAAAGAGAATGAGTCCCGGAGCAGGTTTTACTGACTGTTTCGTGAGAGAGAGAAAGAGAAAGAGGGATGGTGAAAAAGCGAGAGAGAAAGAGAAAGAGAGAGAGAGAGGGGGGGGGGCAGTAGGAGAGAAACGTGTCGTGTGTAGGAAGAAGAGGAGGAAGAGGAATGGTAAAAAAGGAAAAAGCAAAATGAGGAGAATATGAAGAAGTTGCATCGTCCTAGCGGTACAATAACCGTCTCTGATTCTCGTGTCTTCTTCCTTGATGATGCACTCGTCGAATTGCATCGTTGCAATGCAACTACCTGCCTATCCGAAGCTAAACTGCAGTACGTTCAACTCCTAGAGAGTTCCCAGGCCTTTGTCTCCGGTAGAAGGAACGCAGCCACGGCTGAAGAATCTGGCTTTCATCTTCCCTTTATTTTCTGCACTTTTGTCCCCCTTTGTCTGTGCAGTCTTATTGGATGGAAAGCAATGCACTTTCTCTATGGTATGCATTCCGCGACAGTGCATAGCGCGCAGTAGGGACTGATAAAGGGATGCAATTTTTCGTGAATTTTCAATAAGAGATTCGGTAGAATATTTTTAGATGGGATTAATCTTATCTTATCGTCTTTTTTCTCATCTATCGGAATTTCGGCGGCACTACGGACCTAAGGCCCTAAGGACTTAGGGAAAACGTTTTAAACACGATATTTATTGGAATGTGTATTTTTGTTTTGGCGGGGGTGATGAAATAAAGAACGGTGAAATTTTGAAAAACTGTATCGGATCGCGCATCGATTTTGAAATGGGTTTATTGTGTGTGCTCTATTCTGTGGGTGAGAATGAATGCATGCCAGTCGAAGTCACAGGTGGAACTGTGTGTGCATGAGTCTGTTTACACCGTAGGAATTTAAAGGTCTGGGCCCCGTGTATTCGGGGGCGGTTAGGTGGCGATGGTGGTAGAGAAGTGGAATATAAAGAGGGCCCTAACCCTCTTAGTTCTCGTTCCGGTGGGGCCCCACGTGGTGGGCGGGGCCCTTTGTCGGGTTCTGGACTTATTATACATCGAACTCAGGCCCTGAGACTGCTCTTGGACTTTTCTATCGTATTTTTCTTTCTCTCTCTCTCTCTCGTTTGCCCGGTTCGCGTTCTCGCTGGGCCTTACGAGCGATGACGTTGCTGGTACCGGTCCATAAAGGGACCCTATCGGACTCCCCTATCGCCATCTACCTCACTCACCCTTGACCTCTGTATTTCTCGTCTTCCTCCTCCTTCACTTCTCGACAGAATACCTAAAGGGCGCCGGCTTTTTTACAAAAAAAAAAAGAAGGTCCCATCCTCAGACAGTCCCAAAACGTGCATGGATACTTCTTCGTGGGACTCACGCTTGTGACCTATCAGTTTCACACGTTTACCGGCATTGGCAGAATAAGATAGACTTATAGGCCCCGAAATCATCTAGAACACTTGGAACGTATTAAATGGGCCTTACCGTTATCACGTGACGATACCTTTTTAAAATACTCAACAAGATAGGCCACGTGTTGGCGCCAACCTTATCATAAAGTAAGAAATAACATAGGGGTAAGTGGGTACACAGTAAAAGGAATGAGATATATCCCATCTATCAGTATTGTGAAGACAAATAATAATTAAGTCCCATTTTGTGGGCCTGCTGTCGCGTAAGCCGGATTAGTGTATCTTTTTATTTAAAACACCATGAACTATCGTATTTATGGTGGGAAACGATTCATATCCAATTTCAGAATAAATATTAAATAATTATCGCTGCAAGTCGGTCTATGGCCATTTGCTAATTATTGGTCCACAGCATCATTATCGAATATCGGCCTTCTTGAGAGAATTTCACGAAGGAGGTAATGTTTACGAATGATAGGGAGTAAGAGGGTGTGCGAGAAAGGTGTGGTGGGATTAACATTCGAGTCGAGTGGCAGTCTGGGGCCCAGGAATGAACGTCAGGGATAACGGATCAAGGATAAATAAGGTTAATTCAGAGGACACTAATACCGCCTTAGGTGGGCCTCACGTAATGCCCAGTCTGGCATCTTTTTAGTTAGAATATCTATACGGTGTTACACTGGAGTATTCTGCAAGATATTCTTCTATTACGCTTCTGGACCTTACTTTGAATTTTTCTAATATTTTTGGGCCTGATCTAAACACTATCATATCTCTAGGATATATTACACGTGACATTTCGTAACAGGGTGGTATCTCAAGACTGGATGAGGTTTCGACGCGTCGCACTCGTCTAACTCGAAGGGGCCACAGTGTTAGGGCCCTTCGAGAATTTCTCAGCCATAAGGATTTAAGATGGATACAGCGCTCGGGGTCCGTTGGTAATAGACGGAAACTGGCCGGTAAAAAAAAAAGAAAACGAACAAGTCTAAACAAAATAAAACGATAGCGTATAAAATAGTTATGCGCGCGGTGTCGTTCAGTTGATAGAGGGAAAAAGGATGGAGGGCCCTGAGGCCCCGCAGTGATTCAAACGTTGAACCGTTGCGCAGTAAACTGTTGCCACGCCACGTAAGCGGGGGACTTACCGCGAATCGAACGTAAGATTTTCCGCGCGAGCCACGTTGTTGCTATGCGAGGATCGGGGCCCGAAGGGCGGGCAGCGGGCGAAGAGAGGTTTGGTTCTGGGAGGGATAGGGCCCACGGGAATGGCAATGGTGGAAGAGAGTCAAGACAGAAAAGAGACTCTGGGCCCATTCCACCCAGGAGACATTTACCCAATGTCCATTAATGTACCAGAGAAAATTTCCTAAAACCAATGCAAGTCCCAAAACCAGTGTTATGAGAAATTGGTACCACACGTGTCGCTTATTATCCTACTCGTTGGGCCCCGGCGCTCGCGAAATTCCCGCCCAAGCTTTGGGCCTCATTTCCGCGCGAAGCTTGCCGGCCATGAGTTTCTGTTTACAAACAAGAGGGCTCCAGCCTCTTCCTTCTCTCTGCGCTTCTCCCGCCAAGAGATAGTCTCTCCTTTGTCTCTCTCTCTCTCGTCTCTCCATCCGCTACTTTCCTTCCTTCTTTCCCTTTTTGTTTTTCTTCTTCTTCTTCTTCCTTCCCATACAAACACCACGACGCTATCCCCACCACCGTGACCGGCACCGCGACGGTTGAGATTTAAATTCCTCGACCTGCTCTCCTTCTCTCTTTCTCTCCCCCCCCCCCCTCTCTCTCTCTCTTCTTCCACTCTCTTTCTTTCTCCTTCTCTCTACTTCGTCACGTCTATCTCTCACATGGGAACCGGACCAGTCTTCTTGCTGCGCTATCCTCACCACACCAGACTATCCCGAGACTATGCACCACGCAATACTTCCACGAGATTACACTCCAAGCATAACACTGCCCAGCATCCTGTGCTTTATTATCCCATTGGTACAGTCCCTTCTATCCTCTTCGACGCGTATTTATATTTCACCTCTTATCAATCTTTATCGTTCTTATCAATATCTCGAAATTCCCTGGCAACGGTATCGTAACCGATAATGCATTCTTACATGCAACTTATTAAAATGCAACGTCCGTGCATCAATTATCGAACTATTACATTTCCACGTATCTTTATCATCCTATATTCTTTTTATTAAATTTTATCATTATATTTTATTCTTTGGAATCTTTCAAAAAGTACGGTATACGTTCTTTCTCATTGTTTGGCAATAATTTTTCTCGAGTGCGACACTCGTCTGCGGCTCTGACAATTAATTAATATATATTTATATATATAAATATACGTTATAAGTATAATCCTCACGCCGAAGAGGACCGGATAGTGAAAGATTGCCTGAGAGCGTAAGAGGGTTAAGGGTAGAAAGAAAGGGAGGGAGGACTGGAATGCGGTCTGATCCCCCACAGTCGGTAAGTCTTCCACTTAAAGAGGGGGATGAAACTTTTACTCCTCTCGTCTCTTTCCTCTCTTGATTTTCTGCATTTCTTTTTATTTTTCTCTCTCTCTCTTCTCGCTCATTCTTACATTACGACGTACCTTGTCCCACCTCAGCCTCCATCCTTTGGATCCACCCTCCCATCCCCTCCTTTCTTTCTTTCGTTTCCTCTCCTCCCTTTCTTTTTTTTTCTTTCTCCCGGGCTCCCTGCTATCATTCATAACTCGACGGTTCCTCGATATAAATACGCTCGACAGGTTCCACTTAGATATTAGATGAGGGTGCAGGTAGATTTTTACACCCTCTTCGAAATCATCCCCCATAACTTTAAACACATAATATATATAAACCTAGATCCGTACCCACACACCCTTAAGTAATCCTTTGACCCTGTTATACCTTTAATTGAGTAATTGTAAACGACGACTTAGTATTAATTTCTAAGGGTGTTTATTACTTTCTGAAATACTTTAGGGGTGGTACCCATTAACTATACGACCGTTTTCAGGGGCAGTTACGGTTATTAGGTACAAGCATTATCTTCCGTTTCGTCGTGTTTGTATTACTGTCAGTGTCAGTACTTTGCACGAAGCTACAGTCCATAATGCTTATTGTTTTCTTTGTACACAATTTTTCTATTCGAGCATTCCAATTTATTTAATGCTTATTCAATCATTTCTACTGTGTATAAGAACAGTCATTTCTATTGCATTTAAAGTCTTTCGATTTTATATTTATAATGTATCAGAGTTACAGGGTATCCATTTTTTTTTCGTCGCTCACGTACGTGACCCATAAATAGAATTCTTCAGTTGCGTATCTACAATGAGCAAACAAGGCCCTGGTCACGTATTCTCTAATATTTCTCAAATGCTCAGCCAAACTTTTCAGGCCCAACCATCCACCTTCGTTACCTACTTCCACGGAAGACTTCTCGGGGCCCCTTTGTCAAAAGAGATCCGTACACTGCGACACGCTGTGCAACTTCGCACAACTTCTCTGTGCAATTCCAGAAGATTCCTTAATGGTGCGTCCGTCGGGTCCGTCGTCCCTTTCTTCTCGGGAAAGGGGGATGAAACAATTCCACGTGGCGGAATCCCTCGGGAACCTTATATCCTCTCAAGGTCAAGTAACTGTTGGAAAGAAATTAGTCCGTTCTTCACGGTAATACGAATTTCTTGAAAAGAAAGAATCCCCCTTATTCCCCCTCCCCCTTCCCCCCCTTTGTTCATCTTCTTTTTCGTCCTTTTCTATTTTCTCTTCTTTCATCCCCTTGTCTTTACCTATACCTCCATTCTTCCAGCCTCCGTCTCCCGTATCCCCGTCCCATTCTCATCTCGCCACTTTTGTTATCTCGTCGCGACGTCAAAATCGTCGACTCTATTTTTGAAGTCGCCCCCATGCGGAGGACCAACGCCAAGGTTTCACCATAATCCAGAACCCCGTATAAATAACGTGTATTTTCGAAAATAAGCTAGGCCTTGTTTTGACACTTTTTTTTCCTTTTGATGGGTTAAATAATGCCGAACGACAATTTTCTTATGGATATTCGACTGGTTTTCACCATGGTGCTTCACCGTGGTATGTATATGGTGTGGGATAACCGTTGTCCATTGTCCAGAATACGCTCGATTTCGAAAACCCTTTACTCCTCGACTGTTATCGATTATTTGTGCGTAACAGCTGGCGCCCCTATATAGGTACTCACTCTCCTATGGAATCTCATTTTAAACAATGCCTATGGGGGAATAACGTCTATGGGGGCGTAGCATTAGTTCAATAGACGCGTCAGCACGGTAAGACAATAAATCCGCTATACTTCGCCGTGTTAAACGATCGAACCTGAATCGATATTTTTTTAATCGGTCAATTTATTTATGTATTATTTTTTTGACTTTGTTGGTATCTTGGTATTTTTCTTTTTTCTTTTTTTTCGCTAAATTTGAATTACCAATCGTAACAGTGTGTTATGTATTATATACCTTATCCACCCACCCCCTCTTATATAAATTGCCTTTCGACTGCCAGAATTGCCGTCAGGACTTTGGCAGCTGCCTGCACGACTCAACAATAATGTGCTCTCCATATCGTGGCACGTGGCTCACGATTCTCGATTCACGTTTCGTGATTCATTACTCGTGACTCGTAATTCATGATTTCTCATTCGTTAATGCGCCCTTTGGTAATTTTCATCGCGATTGCATTGATATCCAACGGGGCTTTTTATTCGATTTTTTTTTAACTTGTACTGAGGCTATTTGCTTGACTGAGCATTTATGTATATTAAGTATACGTATATTAAGTATATATATATTAGGTATATATATATATTAAGTATATGTATATACTAAAATTTATATATATATATATATGCAGTACTTACAGAATAATTTTACGAGATTCCATCTTTACTTCGTATGCCAACCTATGTATTCGTGCACGAGGTTATAACGGTTGTGATAACGCGAGTTATCGCGATAACGAAATAATAGAAGTGGGCTGGTGGTATAAATGCGGTTTGATAAGAGGAGTTTCTCTTGCTGATGTAACAAAAATAAAATCCTTTGGTATCTATTCTGTGACTGGAACTTTGTTATTTTTGAAAATCTTAATAAATTTATGGAAATCACTGGTTACAGTTTTTTTTTAAATCTCTAAATGGATTCTAAACACAATAGATATTAGTATTAATTAACGTATCCAGTGGGCAGCAGTTCTAATTAGTTGTCTGTAATTAATTAAATTGGATCGATTGCATCTGTTATGATTTTTCAATTTTTATGATTAATCTAAGGTAAAGAAGAATGACTGCAAGGAAATGATAATTAATATAATTTCGAGCGGTGACTCTTTGTATTATTTATGCTTGTGTAAGCTTTAATATTTCGGGACTTTGATTGCCTTTTTCTTTCTTTTTTCGGTTTGACAATATTTTGAAAATATTTACCCTTCTTGTGGTTTATTGTTGTCCGTCATTAGTATACTCGTTTCAATTTCTACTGAAGCGTCGAAGTTTTATCGCTGTACCGTACAGACAGTGCACTATAGATTTTGATGATTTCTTTGAAGTATGAATAAAAACATAAATAAAATGATCATAAAGCACTTCGATGTATTCATAAGTGTCATTCTTTCGTCGCTATAAAAATAGTCAAAGGATTACTTCTCAAGAATAGTCCCACACTTATATGGGGCACCATTAATGTAAATTGGTATTGTAGGACAGTAGGAGTAGCTGACAATAAAAGACCCCATGGGGTTTCGTACAACCTTTTACCACCATTCCACCACTTTTGTATATAAACCCCTAAGTTAAATCCTCAATTTGAATAAAAAAAAATCAGTATCACAGCTGTGCGATTGTGAATTCGAAATTTTCAAAGTGTCCCTTATCGATCGTGAGTACCAATCGATTTTTGAGTAAACGGTTTATTTTGAATTAAAATATAAAAAAAAGAGTCAGCAACTTTTGACTTAATTTTTATAATTTACATTGAGTTACGCGAGAAAAGTCTATGGGGACGCGTATGGGAAAATTGTTCAATGAAACAGAAGGGTTCGCGACAGATGTCAGACTTTATCCCATATACGTCAGCGAATTACGTATACGCCATAGAGTGGATTATTTTCACCCCATAGAATCCGACGTTTTGTACCATGAGAAAATATTTTTTATCTCTTACACGTTCGTCGCACGACTGTACCTGTGCTTCGCTTATCACAGATAATTATTTTCACCATAGACACATTGGATATCAAAATTGCACCAGTCATTATTAGACTGGCACCCTATAAATCCTGATACTCAAAATTAATAAACCCATGCATTCCCCATACATGCTAAACCGTATGATATTTTCATATAATTATTTAAACTAAATATTATATAATATTACGTCAGATAACTGTTATCACTCCAGGCTATAACGTCGCAACACACCTTCCAGCATCTCAATGAACATTTCATCCGATAAGAGATGCAGCAATGCACGTTAAAAAAAGTATGGATTTCAAGAAAAGGCCGGAAACAGAAAATAACTCGTTCGATCTGAAATCGCTTTACTTCCCAGGAAGAAAAAGAAAAAAGAAAGGTGCATCGATGCGAAGCAATGCAACCAAAGGATGTAAAAAGGGGAAAAAAAGAAAGAAGGTCTCTGCCAGCAAAAATTGGATCAAATTTTTTTTCATCCCCTTTTCCACTCCTCCCTCTCTTCCCTCTTCTCTTGAATCGTTCCGTAAGAGCAAGAGTATTGAATAAAATAAATAGTCGGCTAATTTGAAGGGTGGTAGGTCGAATTGCTCTTTTCCCATGGGGGTCCGTTCTCTCTTGATTTTCTTGGCATATTCTGTCATGCCTACTTTTCTGCTCTCATATATATTAAGAGAAAGAGAGAGAGAGAGAAAGGGGGCAGACGAAGGAGCACATGCACCGGGATACACGGAGGGTCGAAAAAGTCGCAGATGCGTCTCTCACGCGAGGCGAATTTTGCAATAGAGAAAGAAAAAGAAAAAAGAAAGAAAGAAAGACTCATAGCCAGGTAAGTATAGGTACATATATGCCTGCCTTGTTGGCTGCCTTGACTACCTACGTATTCTTACGTCGTGCGATCGCTTGACCGTCACTTCTCTTTTCTCTTTGTCTTTCTTTTCTTCCCTCTATGCATCCCCTCCTCCCTTCCCCATGCCTTTTCTTCGCTGACCAACGCCATTGTCGTACCCCATGCTAATACATCTCGCAGATGCTGCAGAATAAGAAGCTGCGCCAACACCCGTGACACCAAATTTTTTTTCCCCCAAATTTTTCCAATTCTCTTGCACTCGAAATTGCATCTGGAAAATTACATGCTACGTGTGTGTTATCTAATACGAAAAATTTATTACAAATTTCCAAAAAAATTGTTGTATCAACTCTATTACCGCTACTTCTTTCCCAATTCTCCTGCACTCGAAATTGCACCTGGAAAATTACATGCTACGTGCGTGTTATCTAATACGAAAAATTTATTACAAATTTCCAAAAAAAATTTTGTATCAACTCTATTACCGCTACAGTCAATCGTCCTGTGTTTTCCGAGGGGGACGTGTTCTACGCATTTCTTATTCGTAATCAAAAATTCTTATCAGTCACCTTCTCACGGGTCGTTCTTATCAAGATTTTTTAACTCGAATAAGCGTTTGAAAATTCTAAAAATTGGTTAAGCATCTTTCTTACTGTCGATCGATCGAGCCAACTGGTAAACTAGTTCAGGTACCGCATTTTGACGTAACGGAAACATATACAGTTTTGTATGTTTTTTTGTTGTAGGATAATTACGTTAAGTCCTGTATATGCTTTCTGTACCTATATGTTACGTGCGAGCACGTGTGTATTATGCGTATGCGTAGACACCGAGGACAATGAACAATCAAGGGCTGCACATCAGAGGGAAGCGATTTTTGAATGAGGCGCCTTCTTGAATGCGGCTAATTCGAAACGAGATGTAGGTTATGTGTACCTTTATGGATATGAACGTAACATGTGTTTACATGGGTGCCACTACGTATATAGGACCGTTGGGTGCTCCACGTATGAAACGTGGATAGGATACGAGAGAAATCAATGTGGAATTAAAAAGCGTTGAAGTTTTGATATTTTTGAAATTTTTTTTTCAGTTTTCTATAATTGGGTTTCTCGGGGCGGTTGGAATTTTGGAAATTCTTGTTCTACTTCATTGTGTTACTGTGCACTGAGGTATGGACCCTGAAATTTGGGACCCTACGACATACCCGAAAATCTCATCTTGTATTCTCTTTCGTTGCGGGACCCCCGGTACTATACTCACTCCCTTGAATTATTCACCCCGGATATAACGTCACGTGCCAACGGACTTCGTTTTCCGCACGGGAATTTTCAACCCTTAGTTTTTTTTTTTTGAAAAAATGGAAACGAGGAAAACTGGGTCGCCTATGGGAATTGGCGTCTGGGAAAGTACGTATTTTGGTTATAAAAAAATTCAAGTGCAATGTAATTTTATGCAAGTGGAAATTTCCATGAAATCCTTAAAGGGGTACGAAGGTATCTCAATGGTACCCCCCACCCCCCAACAAATAAAAATAACGTTTCCAAAATTCTATGGCCTTCTTCAAAATTTCTCCTTATAAGGACATTTATTAACCAAGAAGTTTAACGGCGTTAGTCCCAATGCGAAAATGCAAGGTGGGGATGCATCTGGGCCAATATTTCAATGGGGGGTGAAGGGGGGCCTTCCCACAGGATTCCCCGATGAACCTTTATGACCTTCCCGCCGTCTCCCGGGACCCCTCGCTATCCTTAAATTCTTCCAACCTTCCTTCCTTCCTTACTTCCTCGAGGAAGAGCGACAAGGAAGGACACACTCTGGGGGTCCTGATCAATTTTTTCTTCTTCCTTCCTTGATTTTCGAGCTTGCGGATATATCCCGGCTGCATCTGCGACGGCTGCGGACAACAGCGAATAATGGCGAATGGGGCGAAGGAACTCTGTCGAGTCTATGGGGTAGCAGTGCGCCTTGGGTTTGGCCGTATATGGGGTGCACGGAGAATCCCATAGGAACAGATGATGATCCCGTTTAGGAAGCTGCAAAGGTGTCCCAGTCGCCTCGAGACTTACGGTTACGGGGTCATCAGCGTCAGGGTCTCTCATTTGGTTCATCTTCGAGATATTATGGGATCCCATGGGATTACAGTATACCATGGTATATCCCAAGAGGGTTGCCAAACTGGAGTAACCGTAACAGTCCCGAACATCTATGGCGGCTTATTTGGATTTTCTTGGATAATCAGAGTCCTCCCATTGGAACATACATACACCATAGAATTTAAATATGTAGATTTTTAAAAACCCACATACGGGCACGAGCTATGGTTTTCCATAGAGAATTCAAAGAAGTCCGGACACGCGACTATTCGACCCCTTTGAATTTTCATGCTATTTATTCCATCAGGATTCTTATGGGGTTCTGTCGTAAGTACCGTGAGGCCCATAATGGCGTTTATTCCCCAGTTTCACATGTTTTAGCACCAAGCAATTCGATGATTATTACATAATAATTCGCAACAACTCATACTTGTTTTATGGTGTCCATAAAAATTATCCCATAAGAATTTAAGGTTATAACATTCTTAACCAATATCTTATCTCGGCTGTCTCTCAATATTTTTGTAATTTTGTAATGTCACGTGCTATGAACCTATCTTCACCATAGATGCTCTTACGCGTACCCTGTCTATGGGGTGAGTTGAGAACCGTGTGACAGGTATTACGTAAGTGGTTGCACCCCATCCCTGTCAATGGTGGCACTGTACTCCACAACCACATAGCCGTATCCCCCGTTTCAACGATGTACTGTAAGACTACCCTGCACCCCGTAGGAGCCCATGCGTTACTATATATGTTATATGGTATATGGGGGGGTTGAAGGGGATTCAGGGGGTAGTAGCCAGGATCGACACTCGGCACGCGCCATTCTCAACACAATGGCCAGCCATCTGCACTCTTTCTCACAAAAATCAAAGTCGAACGAAACGACCGTGCAAGCCAACCCCCTTTATACGGCGACCGATCAACCACCATCATCGGCACTGCCGTAACCACCATATAGCCGTCTCTCTCTTTACTGTAATCTCAAGTACTCTCGGTACAACCCTGCCAAACACCATAAGAGTACTTATTACACTATGAACACGCGAGAGTTATCTGGCTACTTATATATTGTACGATATTGAATGGCTGATACGAATTTTGAAAAAATTTTATACTGGGGGTAGAAATGATGAAATTTTTTAATTAACTGTTTCGTACGTTTTTTTTTTAATATATTATTTGTAATTTTAATAGTTAAAAATTGATTTTTATTAAGTGATTGTTAATCAATACCAGTCGCCACGTATTCGTGTTAGGTGAATGCGCTCGCGCGGCACAAGCAGCTGTATGGTGGTACGAGGGGTAGTTTTGCCCACCCCATAGTTGAGTTTTCATCTAGCCAGCTGAGAGAACGACGTCTTGCTAGACAGAAAAGCAAATCAAGGGAGTCAGAGAGTGGTGGAGCGCGGTGACGATACGTGGAGAGTACGCCGGCACAGTCCCAGAGAGAAGCCGCGACACTTTTGGGCCCCATATTGCCAGTCGTCTTTTGTAGGAGTACACCCTCTGGAGGAGGGTGGAACAATCGCGTGCGAAGAAACCAGCCCTAAGGGCCCAAAAGAAACTCCACGGGCCACGATTAAGTCAAACGACAGCTGATCTCTCGTAACGGGGGAACGGGGCCTCTATGAGGCCCCATAAGTCAATAAGTACGTTGGCCTCGCATGATTTTTCTTAACGTTTACATCACCCTCCGCATACGTACACCACGCGTCACACTCACCACCCCTGGTATTGCTATTATACTCCCTCACCGTATGCACTACGTAATTTCATATATTATGACGTATTTAATTAGATGGATTTTTTTTATTCGTTGCCATCAATTATTTATTTTTTAACAGTCGAGTTTTACGTCACGCGACCATTTTTGCCAAAAATGGAGTTTTCGACGATACCGTTTGAAATGGATTTTGGTTTTTTTTCAAGGTAATTTAAAATAATTCTTTTTATTATTGTATTCTCTTGTCTCTTTTCCTTTTTCAATTTTTCTTATAACGTTTAGGGTATCGATTAGTATAGTTTATAGTGCAGGTTATGTTCTGGAACACGAATAAAGGAAAATCAATGGAATTTTTGGCTCTTTGAATATTTTAACCATAGGCAATTGTGACTGCTGTTCCAACGTACTCTAAGTATCTGGTAATTGAACCAATTGACCGCGCAATGGCACCAAAGTCTTTTGAACTATTCAAATTCGAAAAGTCCTGGTGATTTAAACCTTTGGTGGGAAAGAACTTATGATTGGTTTATGAACGCATTTACCTGCTATCTATACTTGTAAAGGATAAAGTGAATTCGGTTCTGTCACAAAATTCTATTATTTCTTTACGTCATAAATTACGTTACTACCGAAATACAATAGGCGAACTGTATTATTGTGAATTTCGTAAATCGCTAATACAGTAACACTGCCAACCATCCTCGTTGGTTTTTAATCTTTTCATTTTCCAAACTTTACAATCGTACCAAATGTCACCATACTTTATTGCTCTTACTTGGATCCGCCATTTTGTGTATTGTTCCCCATTGACATTTATCCTTTGCCACGTCTGGATTAGTATGACAATTATTAAACGACTTGCTATAACAACGGTCCCATGTAGAAACAAGAATCAATGCAAGTCCCAAAATATGATGGGACTTATATGAGGTAGAAAGCACTGTACCTTAAGCCGGATTTACATTTAAGAATGGTACGGCGCCAGGAAACATCGTTTCTATAAAATTTTGATTTTCTGTCTCTTTTTCTTCCCGGAACCGCGAATCTAGATTTTTCCCTTATAATTAAAAAAAAATTTTATATCATTTTGCAAAGTAACGATCCAATTGCATTGTTTGTCATTAATAATTTTTCCCAGATTCTATTGTAATTTCGAAAAATTATAAACGTTTATAAATTTTTTTTTCACATTTTGGACAAGATCCATTAAATTCAGTAGCTACGATACATCTTGTACTTTATATCTGTGTAATAAATTCAAAAGGGGTTGCGTGCTCCTATTTTTTATAATTTTCACGGTCTGAACCGGGGGTGCATTCCAGTTTTCTAGGGCGGGTCGATAGGTCAATAATCGGAAGTGAAATCTCTTCCCCACTGGTTCACTACCGGATTTATTCACACGCTCGTCTCCGATCGATTCTGTCCAATGAAACTTCCACGGGATTGGTCCATCCTCATGGAACCGTTTTATGATTGGCTATGAAAAGCTCGACGAAGAAGATCCCAACGACCGCGTATGGGACCCCAAAAAAGATTCACACGGGCCTGTCTGTGCGCTACGTACAACCCCCATGGAAAAGTCTACTCGTTCCCGTAGACTTTTTCCCATGCCGAGCAGATGACGAACCTAACCAAGGAATATCTTAAATTTGACCTCCACTCCGCCATTTTCTCCCCTAGCGAGTCGAACGTCTCGTATGTTCGTCCCTTTGCTATTTTTAATTCACTCCTTAGACATATATACAACACGTGCTTCCCACAATTCCCGTCGATTGAAATACAGCTGGAAAAATATTGAACAATCATTACCAATGTTTAATTTGTCATTTAATTAATTGTCAATCACTGATCAATCGTTATTTGATATTTATTATATACGAAATAATCATAACTTGCTTTGCTTATCTGCGCTTTTTATATTATCTGGGTCAGTTCGTTACGAAATTATTCCAAAGGAATGCCAGACACCTCTTAATTGGCTATTGCGAAATAATTAGGGAATCTCCTGAGGTGACCGTTCATTTTGTTTTGCCAATTTTATCGGAAGTCTGTAACGCGTTGCTGCGACAAAAAGATTTTCGAAGGGTCTTACAGCGAGAGGAAAGGGCTCATAAAGAAAATAAATGAAGTACACTTAGAGCCCAAGTTGAGACCGTTAGCGCCGTCCATCAAGTTCTTTTTTGCAGAAAGCTCATGTCGTTAGAAATTATACGCAAGAAAAAACAAAGAAACGGAGAATGAAAGAGTCACAAATGGCGATCATTTGCATGTAAGGAACAACACGGGGATATATATATACATATAAACTACTGGAATTGATTAATCAAATTTCCCGTTGATGACAAAAAAAAGGAAAGAGAAAGGAAAAACGAAGGAGCATCCCTGGACCATTAATTTCTGGGTAACCCCTCGGGGTACGAGAGAGATATTTCTGAAGGGGACGAAAATCAAGGGTGTTACAAAGGCGGGGGACG
Source organism: Pachycephus smyrnensis (assembly GCA_030142225.1). Classification (NCBI taxonomy): domain Eukaryota; kingdom Metazoa; phylum Arthropoda; class Insecta; order Hymenoptera; family Cephidae; genus Pachycephus; species Pachycephus smyrnensis. Next base: position 2,746,637 of record JARQST010000282.1, on the reverse strand, counting down.
GCTACGAAAATCTTGTTGAATAAAAATTCCAAAAAGTGTCGTTTCGAGGTTTAAATATCGTAAACGGAAACTTGATTTTTTCTTTTTTTGTTAAATCCCATGGAAATACCCACCCCCGTGCGTGGGGGAGGTTTGTCCTGTGTGGTAGGTACCTGTTTCCACGGATGTACACTGGACCGACTAAGTATGTACCTGCCGTGTGAAAATCCTGGAAGAATGCGAGGGTGGCCCCGCGCGATCAGGTGGAGCATTGTGATCCCTAGAGTGAAGAAAGAGCGAAGTAGAGAACGAGGAGGCTAGGTCGAGTGAGATGAAGGAGATGAAGGTGGGTGGGGGAAGAAGGAAAAAAAAGAGAAGTCTAAAAGCCCTAACAGAGTGAGTTAGGTACCTGCCGTAGTAGCCCTTTCTCTCTCTTGCTCTCAGAAATCCCTGGACCCTTAAACAGGGACGAAGACCTATGGTGGACAGAAACATTGACTGCCTGGGAAGGAAGTAAAATTTCAATTGGAACTGTGAACAATTTTACGTTATTTTTGGGCCTTATCGCTAGCGATAATACAGAGTGGGTACGGTGGAAGCTGACAAATTGATATATTTAAAAAGTATTTAATTTTCCAACAGAAGTCGTGAACGTATTTTTATTTCCTCGAAGAAATTCCGCAAGGTCCCCAAAAGGTTCTTGCCGCTGCAATTATCTTGGCTATGCCCAAATTCGTAAATGGAATCCGGGCCCTACAGTTATATCGATTCGTTCGGGCGTTACGTGATACCGACGGTACATGCTTTTGCGATCGAAAGGGCATACGGGAAACCAATGATATTCGGGCTAATAAAAAGGTATGGCGTAGGAGATGAAAGGGCCTAGACGAGGTTGGTATGATAGGGTGACGTCCGGGGGCCTGATAATGGTGGGGAGCTGGCAATAAAGTGGGAGAGACGTTTGGAATTTTCTCTCTCTCACTCTTTTGGTATATCGCAAGGCCCCCCACAGCGGCTACCAGAACCTAGCGCCTCCCGGCCCTACGGTTTACGCGGGACCTTCCGGAACTTCTTATTGGTCCGCCCTTATCCCCACCACTGACCCAGGCTCGTATAAATAGACAGTGCACCCTTTACGGAGCAGCATTCGGAGTTGTGTGGTCGGACACGAAATTTCTAAGGCCTTGCTTATCTTCTTGCGCTTAATCTTGTTGTTTTTTTCAAATTTTTTTTGATAACGTATCATTGTACAAAAATTAAGCTTTGCGTTCCTATACTGTCTTGCGGTTCAAACTAAGTCTTATAACGCAATTTGAAGTAAATTACATGACATGCTGTACGAGAGTGATATGGATACTTGTGAAGTGCAGCATTGTACTAGGTATAAACAATAGTTGAGCAATTGTTTGTTGTCAATTGTCAAAAGTGGCTCTGTGGCTCTGAGGAATAATAAATAACAAACGACAGTGTCGAAAGTGGTACTTTGTTCGAAAGGACTTTAACCAGTTTTTGGAAATATCGTTCCTTCGTCTTATCAAGTGGGCTTTGGTTTATTCAACATGTCCTCTTTCGACTCACCGGTTGATTGCACTGTTTTGGACCGGTAAGGCCTTGTTACTTGATTTTGGATATTTTTTTATTTAAACATTTTTTTTAAGATCGGTGTAAGGATTTTTTTTCGTCAGATTTTTATAATTTATTTTGCATTTCGGAATTTAGTTGCATTCGTGATACTGATAAGATATTTTACGTGATTATTAAAAATTGTCTTTCTACAATTTTGAATGCATTTTACCTGATTTCTGGAAAACGATAGTTTCGCTTTTCGAATATTGAAAAAGTGCGCCTAAAAGCCACTCGAATTTTGACCGCGCTGCCGTCGCTCGTGTACCAATACAGTAAAAGTGGGGATGATCAGTCGCGCGCCAAACGCCGTAGGGGAAGGATCGACTTTGCGTTAGTGCTCTGTTAAACATGGTTTTTCATGACTCCATTTGATTCTGGCAATTCGGAGAAAGTCGTTCTACCGGTATGGATGACAGTAAATTATTCTATTACGTGACTCCTGTTAGATTAAAATAATCCTTAGACGACTAGGGACTCTTATTTAGTTATTATTTTCATCCTATAACGCAAATTCGTGTCTCTGAAGTCTTCTCACGCACAAAAAAGTTTTGGCGGGATACACTGATGGCGAGGTTAGGTCGCAGTGTGCCATGCTTTCATACTAGTATTTGTTTCTCACGTGTTAATATGGTGTTTGGAATAAAAATGTCAATAAAACTACAGCGAGTGTCTAACGCGAAGTTATTGTGTGCTTGCAGGCTCTTCAAAAATGCCTTCAAAATTAAGAGCACACCCGAGGGTCCCCTGAAGTCTAAAACTAAGGGACGACGGCTGCTTGGTATGGCGTCGCGACGCCTCTCCAGCCCGGACACTGTGCTTCCATCTACCGACAAGGAGAACAGTCCTGCTCACATCAGTCCAAAGATCTCGAGTCCGCAGAAGGTATGTTCCTGAACGATAAATCTTTTATTCGATAAATCAGGCTAATTAATGTGACAAGAAAAATCAAAGTACAGTTGCGACAAAAATCAGGAGTCTTATTAAAAAAAAAAATTCGTTAATATAGAAATATAATATAGAAATAATAGGTTCCTAATTTGACACTGAAAAATTGTAAACGATTCTATCTAATGGTGTCTTAGTAATAGAAATATTATTTTGATTTATATCAGATTCATGGTGTTTTTGAGCCCCCTTATATCTGGTATACATTTTCTACGTTGTGGCAGTTGGCAAGATTGAATGATCTCATTTCATTTTAACGATCTGATCTCGCACGGATGTTTATAGGGATTTTCCGGGCAGATAGTGAAGAAGTAGGAAATAGAATCGCACAGGTGTCCAAGCGGAAATCTGAATAATGTATGCGCGAGATCAATTAGCCATTGGAGTAAATCCAACTCGCGCTACGGCCACGATTGGGACGCCAGCTGTTTCCTACTACATAGGAGTCTTATAAAGATTTCTCTTTAAGATTCAAGCGCGATTAAGCGAATAGCATGCGGAAGTTGATAGGATAGGAAAAAAAAAATAATCGGCAGGACGTCTATCGACGCTTCCGTACCGATCGCAACGACCAATCTAGAGTTTTCTGACTCGCTAGAGATTTCCATAATCTATGCGCACCTTGCCTTGGGCCTCCTGCTAATTTCTCATTCGCGCGACAATTAACCGCGTCCTCGCGGCTGCTAAGAATCTCAGACAGGAAATAGTTTGAATTAGAATATTTTTTTTCCTCTTGATTTTATCAAATTTTATGACCGAGCGACCTGGGCTGCAGTGTTCCTAGTCATATCTAACAGAGGTCTAACTAGCCTTTTAAAGCGTGAGGATGTCTTTTTTTTTGTTTAAGTGGGGATTTTAATTGATTAATTAATTTTTGCAGATTCTTGGCAAGATCCTTAAATCACGCTGCCCTCTGGAGGATTACGATCCTAATAGTCAAGATAGCGGTTACGGCGTGAGCTTCCCCGAGAAGGAGGATTCGGTGAAGAACAGAGATGCCTTCCGCTTTGCAGAACCTCTTGGTGTTGCTCCACGAAGACTCTCACTGGAGTCTCGTAGTCCTATGCAAAGTCCGGTGCGATCCTCACCCAGAAGACGATGCATCAGACCATTCGTTGTTAGAAGGCTATCATCGGGATACGAGAGTACCGACGACGGTTTCAACGACCTCATCGACATGGATACGTTCGATGAAACAACCCAGCTACCAAACGGGATTTCAAATCTTCTCTCGGGTCACATCGTCTCCGAGAAGCCAATGGAGTGTGACATTGCAACCACGCCTGAGTATCACAGAACGAAACCTTCCTTGGGAAGATCTCTGTCCCTTCAGGGTAGGATTGAGAAGACTACGACGCCTGTTTCGAAGGTGCGTTCGTGCCTCTTCCGGTCACCGAACGCCACTTCATCGACGGCCAAGCTCACCTTCGACGAGAATCCACGTGCTGGTTCAATGAGTGCTCCAGACTCGCCGCCGTCCAGGTCTTTCAAGAGACCAGAACCACCCACTGACGCCAGTCCAGTCCTAGTCAAGAGGTCCAGGAAGTCAAATAGCCTCCAGGACATCCCCGAGGTATCTAGTCCTAAGCCAGTACTCCAGAGAAGCGTTTCTGACACTGAGGCTCATGCTCATATCAAGTACGCCATCCATCGAAGTACTACAGATGCTGATCTCACAGGAGACTTTAGTAAATCGTGCATCCTACCACTAGCCGAAGGACAACACGAAGACCTTAAGTCTATCAGTGCCACTACACTAGCTAGACTGATCCGTGGTGAATTTTATGACAGAGTTGGATCCTTCAAGATTGTGGACTGTCGTTATCCTTATGAATTTGATGGTGGACATATTGACGGAGCCATGAATCTTTATAACAAGGATCTCATCGAGAAGGAACTTCTGGATCCACTAACTCACGCACCACAAATTCAGCCTGACTCGAACAAGAGAAACATCCTGGTCTTCCACTGCGAGTTCTCCTGGGAAAGAGGTCCCAATCTATCCAGATTCCTGCGTAACATTGATCGACAAAGGAATAAGGAGCACTATCCAGCTTTACACTATCCTGAAGTTTACCTGCTTCATGGTGGCTATCAGCAGTTCTACCAGGAACAGAAACATCTCTGCTCACCTCAGGGTTACAGACCGATGAGGCATCCTGATCACGAAGCAGATCTTCGACAGTTCCGCAGCAAGAGCAAGAGCTGGCAAGGAGAGAAGTCCAGACTGAGTGGATTAACTGCCAGGGCGAATCTCAAACGACTTGGATTCTAAAGAAACTTTAGAATCCTGTAATCACTGCCACGTAGGAGTTAATTATCTCGGGAGAAAGGAGTCCAAACATTCCGGATTCTTCGTAAATGTTTCCTTCCGTTTCTGTGCAAAAGTCTCGACGGCCCTTTAATGAAAATATTGTAAATAGTTGCTAGTGTCGCCAATGGAGTCGATCGCGGATTAAATTACGAAAACGAGTATAACGAATCAGTAACTGGAATAGTATACAAGTGGAGCAACAGACGCGTGCAATATTTTGGTATATCAGTCACTTGTTAGTAGCGTCAGCCGCTAGTGGCGCCACGGTGGCCAATGCGAGAAAAGGACAAACAGTTTTGTGGCTTGGCGTAGACCCAAGAGTTTTTTAATGCTTCTATTCCTCGGGCGGGCATCCCACTGTACAGATCAGCCCTGCCCTGGCTTATTGTTTCCTTCTCGCAGAAAGCGTCCAGTTTTATAATTGCTCCACGAAAAGAGAAATCTTTTAGGTATTATCCATTATTCTTATACTCGTTCACGCGATTCTCATTGTTTACTTTTGACGATATGTATATTGTACGATAGAGAAGATGCTTATTTTTTTTTGTCTTTTCGACGAACGCCCCTAGATTAACGGAGTATTCGATGAAATGTGCAAAGTTCTTTTTGAGAGATGTTATTATGTATAAAATAAAAAGCAGGAGTATCCCTCCGTTATATTCTATGTACCTTCTTGTATTGTATTATAGTATAATTATTGAAATAAAATTAAAAAGCGATTTATCCGTTTTATATTATCAGCGGCTATTGTCATTTTTCCTTTACTGGCCAAACGCAGACTCGAGTTTTATCTAAACGCAACGGCAGACGAGAGTAGCAATGATTTCTCTTTATCTACTAAAAATAAAACTTGTAGCTGCAATGTTAACCGATGATAAAATAGTACGTACGTCGATAATAATACTTTACTTCACTCCGTGCGAGAAATGCGGTTTTACGCACGCTTCGCGTGCGTACAACTGCATTTTCGCACGTTGTGAGATAAAATTTTGTACGAGTGTAGTTTGTTTTCTGACGAGCGTGAGTTTGCAGCACGAGCCGAAGGCGAGTGATGCAATCACACGAGTTTAGAAAAGGTTTTTCGCACGAGTATCGTACAAAATTTTATCTCACAACTGCATTTCTCACACGGAGTTAAATAAATGAAATTCTTGCTTTCGTATTGCTCAGAAAGATGCTAACAAATTGCAACGCCACTACGTCCTTCGTTGCGTGGCAATTTGATAGCATTTTATGATGAAAATAAAACATTTGTTAGTTCCAAACATTATGCTAGCGTTATTTGCTGCGGTATTGTATTACGAAAAACTTAGGATAATTATATACCTATCTGTTTGCTAACAATTTTTCTAGACGATATTACTCTACTTTTAATTGAAATTGAAGTATAACATTATGCTGTTGGTTGTTATCGAATCAGGTGACATGTTTTGCAGTGAAAGAGCTAGCATTAGGCTTGTTTGCATTACCTACGTACATTTTTCTCGTACTCCTAACGCGAACAAGACTATTATTTGCTAGCACCTTATTTTCAAATATTGCTTGAGCATATTGGCCGTCAGTAATTTCCCACTAATTTTCAATAACGTTAATGTACCAGCGCTCTTAAATTGACGCTATCCGTATGAGTGGATAAATTACAGCTACTAACTGCACGTTATTTATGCAATGTTATGATTGCTGGGATATTGCGCAATATTTTCAAGCCGGCCGGTTTGTCGATACTATCAGGCGCCATATTATCTCGAACATTCTGGTGAGTTGGTTGCACGGAGCTTGGACTTCGTAGACACTATTTAGAATATTATTTCTACGTTATACGCGATGCGTATTCTTTGTGCAAGTAATACTATTTTTTTGACAATTAACAGAACTGTGATAACAATCGTCCATTTGCATGATCCAATTTAGACGTATCTTGCATTGAATTTATATAATACAGTATTTGCGTCTTGATACTCTTCGTTCGATTTTTATTCTTTATTCTGTAGAGTTTTATATTCTTAGGATGATTTCTGTGATTCTTTTTTGTTAATAACAATCTGAAAGTATATTGTGAACTTATTGCTCTTCCTTTTTTTTTTTCTAAAGGATGTATAAACGATATAACCTCAACGTTTTTCATTGTTTTTAGCTGCTTTAGCAAGCAGGAAACCTCTCCAAGGAATAGCTGCACGATTTCTATCTTCAATGACTGAGGCGCTGAAAACACATGGTGTAATACCTGATGTTGTGGACACCGTTCCACCATCACTCGTAAAGGTTGTTTATCCTGGTAACTTGACTGTGGAGATCGGAAAGGAATACACTCCGACTCAGGTGAAAGATCAGCCTTCCGTAAGTTGGGATGGAGAGGCAGGATCTTTCTACACCCTTTGCATGACCGGTGAGATTATTTTACATATAATTTGAATCGGAAACTCTTGGAACATCGATAGAAACTAGTGACAATTATCTTGCTCGCAGATCCTGATGCTCCAAGCAGAAAGGAGCCTAAGTTCCGTGAGTGGCATCATTGGCTAGTTGGAAATATTCCTGGTAATGATGTATCAAAAGGTGATGTCCTGTCTGAGTACGTTGGCTCAGGACCACCACCAGGCACTGGACTTCATCGTTACGTCTACCTGGTGTACAAGCAACCTGGCAAACTAACTTTCGATGAGAAACGTTTAACTAACAGAAGTGCGGAGAATCGTGGACTCTTTTCCATCAAAAAATTCGCAGCTAAGTACAACTTGGGTGAACCCATTGCTGGAAACATGTACCAAGCTCAGTACGATGACTACGTACCACTCTTGTACAAGCAGCTTGGCGAAGCTTAAACACAGTGCGACAGCTTTTAAAATTTTGTAACGCAGAGGTATATATAAATGGTTGCTTGAATAATACTTCCATAGAAAGCAAAGAATATTATTTTTCTTAGGATAATCATGCGTAGTGTATAGACTTTTCTTATGCTGAATTATATATAATTACACCTGTAGAGTATACTGATTATATCAGCAGCGAAGTACTATTCATGCTAATAAAATTTCATTTTCATACTAAAAACTTTGTTGTGTCATATTCAACACCTTGATATACCACTGCTCATAATAATAGACACTGTTATGTAATAATGAGCTTCAATATAGGAATACGCATCCTTCCCAGTATTTTTTTTTCTAAACTGGAAATTCATAATGGAACCTATTAAGCAAACGGGTTTGGATTAAACATATTAACTACCATTGCTAGAGTATTAAACTGAATCCAAGACTGATTTGAAAATTAAGTAGGCTGAAAGAATTGTTTAATTCAAAAAGATGCACTGTACTAAAAATCCCACTGGTTACACTTGCCTATACGTGGGGAAGCATATGTTGAAAAGTGGGGATAGCATAACATAAAGGCATCGATTTCATCGTCAATCCCGTTACAAACGTTTCAACCATTCACCAAGCAAGAACTCGGCCAGAATGAAGCTTCTGTTGCCAGGTAGGTGATTACCAATCCAAGAGATTAGGACGCCTTTATGAAAAAACTAGTACCGTTAATTGTTAGCTCGTGCGAATAAACGATAAGCCGTGATTGACGTTGATTTTTTGATCATATGGAAAAACCAAATCATTAACGCGATTAGACGGAACTAAGAAATTATATGGAAATAATTGAACATCTGCGAAATTTCGATTTAGTATTCCTCACGGCATACGTGACGGTTTGCTTAACGCAAATATTTATTTTTGTACTTGTAAAAAAAGATTTTCAAATGACTCGTACACGAAAAGTATGCCGTAATTCTCAGGAATATTCCTTTGTGCAATTGGATTGGCCTTGGCCGACGTGGAATCGGAATTTAGCGCTGCTAAAATCGTGCCAGACATACTGGACAAAGCTCCCACTGAATTGATCGAGGTGACTATACTTTACTTTATAATAAATACGAGTTAAACAAACCGAATGAAACGATGAATTTAATAACAGGTCAAATTCGGCGACAAAGAAGTCAATCTAGGAAATGAACTGACGCCAACCGAGGTCAAAGACATTCCTGAGATTCATTACAAGCACGAGGGTGGAGTTCTCTACACTCTAGTGCTAACTGGTAAGTCATTAACCCCTTTAACATTTAGAAATCCTCTAGAAAAATAATGAACTCTCACACAGATGTATTTCAAATCCTCTCAACTTTCTGAAGGTCATCCAGTACATGAAATCCAAAAATTCACATCGATATAATCAATCTAACAAGCAAAAGTCACCTGAATCAATAACAGTCACTTAAACAAACACCCAACTAGAAATGAATTGCCTTCTGGCAAACTAATCATTTAAGGAATTGACAAGCTTAAAAGGAATAACAGTACGTCGTTCTCGATGCGAATGACCTTAGAAATAATCAAGCACTTTCGCCAACAACCCGTTTCTTCCCTCACCAATGGCGCGAATCTCGTTCTCCGTGTTCTCCAGTCTTAATAATAACTACCAAGTACTGCGTACACCTCCATACATATACAACCATCCACAGTACAGCTCCTTTCAAAATACAGATCCAGACGCACCAGTCAAAGGATACAACAGAGAATGGCAACACTGGCTAGTCGGCAACATCCCCGAAGACAAAGTAGCAAAAGGCGAAGTCCTGACGGAATTCGTAAGTTCAGCACCATCAAAGAATTCCGGTCTTCATCGTTACGTCTTCCTACTCTACAAACAGAACCAGGGCGCCATTACCTTCGACGAGAGGCGTCTCAGCAACAGGTAGCCATTACCCGCAATCAAAACTATAAATAGACCCTTCCCTCCCAAACGATTACACGCTAATCTTTCGCTCTTACGCAATGAAAACAGGGACAACAGAAGGAGCAGATTCTCCATAAAAAAATTCGCCAACAAGTACAATCTCGAGGGCCCGATCGCCGGCAACTTTTATAAGGCCCAATACGATGACTACGTACCAACGGTTTACAAGCAGCTTGGATTTTAATCCAACGCAAAACTTCCGCCATTGCCTCTATATTATTATAAACTATATCACAATGTAATATGCGAACAAGTTATATACAGTGTGTAAATACAGTAGCAGGCAAGCGCTCTACGACCAAGGATTAAAAAGGATCCTAAATCCCCCTGGAAGGAACATTCATTTTATTTCCATACAAAACACTTACATCCTTACTGGAATATAATAATATGGATCGTATAACGTCATCAGCTGTCACCAGTCGTCAATCAGGCTCTCGATATGTCACCATATACATTAATAACATTGTTCCTGGTTCCCAGGATATTCGAGTGTCAGTCGTCAAGTAAATTAAGTACAGTCAATAATAATAATAGTAACGACAATAATAATTAATGATAATGATCTCCGCGTTGCATAATTTTTCGTAATAACTTGTCACAGGTTCTAAAGCATTCTCAGCGATTAATCTAAAACTACACGGTATACAGAGGTAGAGCTCTCGTCGAGCATACTGTATCCATAAAATATATCATGACTGGTATTTGGGAGTGTCCGTGAGAATTTAAGCCGTTATCACAAGTCGTGTGAATTTTTACAATAGAATGTTTTCTTTTTTTGAGGGATTTTTTTTCTCATCGAGGCCATCTCTATTTACATTACGTGACCCACGCGATTATCCCGTTGAACGTGAGTAATGGATGGGGGTCCCCGTTTTTTCCTAATTAATAATCATTGTTTAATTGCTCCTTTTTTTACTCAGCACAAGACAAAAGGGACTCGATGTGGAGTGAACGCGGATCGAGCATTACAATGGGGACAGTAATAATTAACAATGGTAATAATAATTAATGATAAATCATAATCAACGTTCTGTTCAGCCCCCCCTGCCCCCTTCTCGACGTATATATTAAATATTTAATATTCCATTAGCCTTTATTAATCCACGATGACTAGAATATATATGCGTGTGCGTCTCTGGCGTAAACGACTGTTTACTATTTTTCTTGTTTTCTTTGTTTATAAGTATTGTCAAACCTATGACGAAAAGAAAGAGTCGAGATTTTTCAAGTCCATACCCTCTTTTTGTCCTTGTCATGACCTTTCTTTATCTTTGCTCGCGTCTTTCTTGGTTAAACGTGGTTGTCTTTTTCGTTTTTTTGTGAATTCTCTTTTTGAAGATTTACAATCTCCTTATCTCTTATCGAACGGGCTTCCCCGTACGAAAGAACAAAGCGCAACTGATCCATGCATATGGTGTAATACTAACGTACTAGGAATAGACTGTCTGCTTGATTGTTAACGTAATCTAACTTTGACCCGACTAATAATAATATATATAATAGTAAACTCATATTACAGAAGCTCGATAGCGCGATAATTGTTTTTATCGTTACTGGTGTATTCCCCTTAATATGGTCTTTTGTATTTAACTGTCTTTTGCTCGTTTCGTTTAGTGGATAAAAGCCCCGTTTGGGAGCCGGAAAAAAAGATTGCACGTTTAGTAAAATATCAGAACCGCCTTTGATTCTTCGAAACGCACCGAATTATGCTTTGGCTGGTGAAAGAATAAAAAAAAAAATTAATAATAACGCTAAAAGCTCGACGGGTTCAGTGAACGTACACCGCGTCCCTTCGACCAGGAATTTCATTATCTCTTTCGTTTACCTTCAATATACTCTCAGTTCCAAGATAAGCTCCCGAAGAAGAGTAACCCTTGGAGTCTCTTTGTCTTTAGCTTAGCTATACCTTTTTTCTTGAGCATTACGTTTCCGACTCGCGGTCGCCCAGCGATCCTTACGGGAGCACCTTTCTTAAACGGCGGGAAATGAATTCCTGAGACTCCGCGCAGAGGAGGCCGAAGACGATTGAACATTAGGGGAGCGACAGATCCGGATACATGGTTATGTTCCAGCACAGCTCGTGATCCCGGATGTCGCCCCAGCCGCCATTACCCTTTCTGAGCTTTGTCTTCTTCGCCACCGCTGCGATTGTTAGCGTTAACTGCGTCGGGAAGAGGTGACTCCTGGCCGCCTTCAGGACGTTCTGTAATTTTGCTATCACGGCGGTCGACTCGCAATTATTCTTCTTGTGATGGATGCCACTGTAAACAAATACAAGGATCAACGAATATTTTTAATTATTGATTCTAACGTTCTTGCGGCAAATGGCACTGTAGTCGATGATTACGTACCACTCTCCAATGTGAAATACTCTTGGTGCACGCATCACCATGGCTACCAGACCGGAATCGACTCTTGGTGCAGCGCCTACTCCACGGCTTGGCGGAAGACAACTTTGGGCGACGTGTTGAAGACTCCAGTCCCAGTTGTAGTCGTCGTAGGAACAAAATTGTATGGCGCATTTGCGCAGCTTGTTCCAGGTGATACGATTGAACGCCATACCCATGTTGTGCTTGCTCGATATCCACGGCGTCACTTCCGCCTGCAGTTACAAAGAGGAGTACCGTGAGTATGGGGTAAACATTGGGTTATTGGAAATCAAGCTTAAGGGACTAACGATACTGGTGGTTACGGTTCGATGCAATAGGATTCCTAATTACAAAGATTCTTTTAAAGGAATTAACAGTACAATTATCTGCAGTAATTTCATACGTATTCGATACTCCATTCCCGTAACTTGCACACTGAAACAATTTACAGTCCGTTCACCATATATAGGGTGTCCGACGTTCTAACGACGTTATTTGTACAAGTAATTGAACCCTCGACATTTTTAATCGTCGATAATTGATTGAATCAACGAAAGTTACGTAACGCGTGACACCCTGTATTGATACTCGTGCACTTGCATGCTCATAAAGAATATCCACAACCATATAAAAATGATAAAGACAGTACGGGCAGAGGTTTCTATTGTTTGTATTAATAATATTATATCGTATACGGCTGTTATACAATTGAAACTAGAAAGTGTCTCGCAAGAGGGCAACTCAGGTGTCTACGTAATCAAGCATCCTGGCAGTATAGTTTTCATGATAGTTAATGTACAGTGTGTATAATAAATATAAGAAAGGTAGAAGCCAAGTCGGATAAGAGATCTTTGCGTGTGCTAATAGAAGACCTTCTGATAATGATTGTAGAGGCTTGGCAATAGTTGAAAAGCCCAGGCAGGTGCAGCCTGACCCTGAAATGTCTGACCAGCTGATTGAGCCAGACTGTCGTGGCGTTTCAGCCCTCGTAGAAGCTCCTTCTGCAGTGCACTGTTGACGCCGAGGTACTGATGCGTGAAACATTTTTTTTTTAACGTATACGAGTGAGCATAAAGGGTGGCCGTGTTGAAAGGAATCACGAGAGACGCGATATCTCACCTTTCTGCTGCCCTCGTCGTAGTAGCTGTAGGTTTTGAGGTAGGTGCCCAAGGAGAGGACATTGCATCGTTCGCAGCTATGCCGGCAGGTGCGTTCCATGAGTGTTAAAACGTGGAGGAAGTCTTCTGCGACGTAGTGATCTTCCTCGAGGAAGAGGACCATACCGGTGTGATTTCTGGTCACCGAAAGCTGATCGAACACCCTATTGGCTTTCCACCACCAGTGATGCTTGGTCTGGGTGAATTTGGCTTCTCGATAATGCCCATAGAGATCAGGATGTTTGGCATTGATGCATTTCAAGTTGAGTGCACTGTTTATTAGAATTTTTCATAATTAATTGAATTGTCAAATTAACTTTCGAAATTAGTCGGTTTCTAAATTTACTAACTGGTCCTTGTGGATGTTTCTGGGACAGTCGTTTGGATCCTCCCCGGGGAAGGTACGAGGATGGGTCTGAATGCTGTGCGGATAGAAGATCTGCATGACGCGACAGAAGTCGACGCTTTGCACGAGGTAATTGATGTCAGGGTGCCAGACGTCATGGCTGAAGACTAGAAGGGCTTGCTCGATACCACGAGCTTGTGCCAGGGAGACGATCAGGTGTCTCAGGTAACTGAGCCTGGCGTGTACCTGGACTACTATCACTGGTGCATCTGGTGCTAGGGGTCCAAAGGCTTCCTCGTTGAGGACACGTTGTTCCTCGTTGACCCTTTGAATCTGACGTCGGATATCTAGGATCTCTTGCTCGCTCAGCGTGCCCGTTGAGTTTCCTAGGATGGTCGTGTTTCTTCTTTCCTTCAGGAACCTGAAGGGAGGACATTGGAAGACTGAAAATGCATTCTGGCAATCACATTGATAGGATCGTCAAGATCTGTTAGCTTACCTGTGAAGTTCCTGGGGCACTAAAGCGAACAAGGTCTCATTTGCCGACGAGGGACTAGGAAGTGATCGTCCGGTTAAGCTGACTACGTGTAATTGTAACCAGAGAAACGTTGCCAGGAAGACGAGTGCGAGGGTGCGCACTAGAGTGCCACGACCTGATCTCACTACTCCTGCCACGGTGCCTCCTGGAAGTCAAACGCTTAGAATTAATTCAAAGATACCCTAACGTAACGTAACAATGACAATTTATATACTGATTCGAATTTCCCGCGTGAATACCGTGAGCAAAGAACGTTGCGCCATCTCCGAGAACATTCCTCAAACTACTACACAACCCGACTTTAAGGTTATTACTAATGACGGAATTAGCACCGTCGGGAAGTTAGCGCTGGAAAATTAAAATTTATATGTTTATAATGCCTAAAAAATTGCTCCTTAAATGCTCC
>JARQST010000282.1:2708975-2732069 GCA_030142225.1 Pachycephus smyrnensis | reverse complement strand
GGAGCATTTAAGGAGCAATTTTTTAGGCATTATAAACATATAAATTTTAATTTTCCAGCGCTAACTTCCCGACGGTGGAATTAGCATCCTCTTTTGACTCTACGCAACTTCAAGCTAGTTTGACAAAATTATTTAAAGATGGCGACACATGCCATATCCCAGTATACAACTATGCAATAAAAGTATACAACAAATAATACATAAGAGTGAAAGTGGCCGCAAGGCTAAGCCAATTGCAAGACTAAAAAGCAAACACAGACACTGCATCATTGCGTGATAAACAAAAAAATGCGTAAAGTATATAATAAAATAAAAAGTACCTATCAAAAAGTACCTATCAAAAAGTACCTTCAAAACGAATATCCACGAAAACTCAACTCGGCTTCCTCAAAGGATAATTATCACAAATTCCGACAGTTCATATCAATACGTACTACCTGCCGTAGAATCTCTTAACCCCCCAAGACTCGCGTGGGGGGCCCAAAGGACCCCTGATCTTTAATTTTTCGCGTCGCCACTAAAATAATTTCTTTTTTCCGGTATTATTTATTTATTAACTGACAATGAATTCGATCGGTAAACTAAACATAATTCTCCTAGCCATATGTACGAACAACAATAATTCCCAGTGCAGAATAATATTTTTCCATTGGTCATCAATATATTGCATTAACAAAATGGAGTCTTTACGCCCCCCCACGCGACTACCAGTGTTACGAAAGCTAACGCGACAGCCGAAGGGCTAATGAAAAAACTAAAAAAATAAATCATCCAGCAGTCCACCATTCATCTTCATAAATCACGGTTCAATCGCGTCATCGAAAACCGCAAGTAAACACAAAATAGAAAAGTCCCGCAAACGCTAATACAAAAAGAATCCCGGCAAAACAGCAACACCACGATTTGTAGTATATCCCAGCGTCAAGACTGCTATCCAGAAAAGCCTTCTATAGCAAGCTTCTCGTATAACAGAAGCAGCCAAGTCCGTGCCGGTCGGTTTTAAAGATGAAAAAAAACGCGACTTAACGCGGCGTAAAGTTATTTTCAGTCGGCGACGACGCCGCTGAGAAGACGCGCGGATAAGCGAAGTGCGGTCCCGTCGGGACGCCGTCGAAGACGTTCCCAGTCTCGAAATCCACAATTACCAGTCGGCGTACAACGTCGTCGCGACGAATACGGCGGTAAGACCGGGAGCGGAAATGCATCACGGAAATGGACGAAGCTCAAACCCGTGCGCTAAACATAAACCAAGAGCCGAAGATTTGAAGGTAGATAGTGGTGGGGGAAAGAAAAGAAAAAAACAAACAAATAAAATAAAAAGAAAATACAAAGACGACAGAAACGTATCGTACACGTTTATAGAACAAACGCGTTTCTCTTCTTGTCAGTGATCTTTCTAAACGCTGCGACAACGTCTCTTCCTCTTGGTCCAGACTTTACGTGGTCCTTATGCAAACTAATCAAACGGAGATACACTTGACGACGAGATGCTAACTGACAGTACGTCACGAAGATGTAAAGAAAGCCACGAGGAAACGGTTTGTACGAATGAAAAGAGTGCCGTTAGAAGTTCGAGTACTAATGGAAGATGCTGGAGGATGAATTTTTTTTAATAACGGTACAGTGTTAACTATACGAGATAAAACGGCTTTTTTTATCTGTACTTTTAGCTGATACATTATACTGGGTATAACTGTTGATACCTTACCGACTGGATCATTAATGCACGTGTAATTAAGTGCTTACGCGAGTAATTGGACTATTATGCAATTGCACTGCACATCGCTTAACAGGAGAGATCGATTTTTTATTCGCCAAGTAATATCGTGATTTTACCGGACTTTTAGTAGCGCGAATAAATAATTGCATAATTGACGCGCATAAGAAAAGATGCTGCGAAGTCGTGATGCTTTATCTCGTGGAATGAATGAGAAATGTTATCCGGTACTTAAAACGTTGTACTGTGTTACAATTTTATGTAATTTTGTTGTCTAGCATTTAATATTGCTTATTTATGTTTTTTTTAGAAAGTCTTAAACGCTCCATTTTTTTTCTAGTTCGTCCGCGTTACGTTAATATTTTTAATTTTACGTTCGTCACATTGGCCTTCATTGTTATTACCGAGTTGTTTGCGCGAGGCGAGTCAATGCAAAAACAAATAACGACTAGACAGCAAGTAAATAAATAACAATTGTTACTCGGATTATTATGATTCGGAGGATCCCGTTTAAATTACACATAGCAATTGAAAACCGGACCGGACGTGAATTTCTACCTTTTCCATTAATTCGTCGCGAAGAGCGGATATTGTCGTGAACGGCGGGAAATTCAAAAATTGACAGTCCTCGAGCAACAGTATCTTACAGAGTGGAATAAATTTTATATGCATACAAGCAAAGTGCATTCGTACCAACCTCTCATAGTTGCATCCCTAAGTGAGTATTCTGAAACAACAAGAATAATAAAAAAATAGTATTTTCATTATATCACAATATAAAATAAAGCCATAAGCAATTCTTAAACGATGCGCGCGAATAGTTGGCACTTGGATAAAAGTTTGAAAATGAATGGAAAAAAAAGAAGGATAAACCTCTATATTTTTTTTCCGTAGGTCTATATTCCACTTTCTTCTTTTTTTCTCTCCTTTCTACCCCTTCCCTTTATCCTCCTCCTCTCGCCATGATTCACTCGCTCCGAGCCACCCCAAGGGAAAATCGAACCAATGGTATGTCGTGCGTGGGAGTACGTCAAGTCTCTTGATACGACGCCAGAAGAGAAAAATCCGCGGTACCGTCGGATTCAGACATTTCTCACAGCGTGGATTTTTATCGACGCCACTCCGGGCACCGGGTCGAATTATTTTTCCACCACGAGTGTACGGACTTTCAATTGGAATTGAACATTAAGCGCGTACCAGTCGTAGACGACTAAAATTGACTCTAAACGGAATCTGAAAATTTCCTCTCGTCACGATATCCAATTAAGAGAAGAAAAAAAGAAAAACTTCAAGCCTTGTTATCGCAGCACGGACGCATCGGCGCTTGCATTCTTTTCGCTGCTGCACGCATCGAAGCGACAACGAAAATCCATCTGCTGATTGCATACTTGAAAATTTATACCCAACGCACGGTGCATGCACTTGTGCATATACGAAAGCGTATAAGCACAGGTGCATCGATTGCGTCTATAAAAGATTGCAGATAAGTGCAACAGAGAGTGCTGCGGTTATCTCTTATCATCAGCCTCCCTCTCCCACTAGTACAATAGGGAGGGGGTACCCTAGAAAAGTGCATCGTTCAGAAAAGTGCATCGAGTGGTTGCATCAGCCTCGTACCGTGTCTACCATCTTGATGCGGTATCCCGCTCTGAAGGATCTTGAGAATTTTCATTAATTTTTATATCGCGCCTCACCACTTCCGGTTATACCTGCAGACGTACTAGGGGCAATATATCTATATATTTTTATACGATATTCCATCGATATAGCGAGAGGAGAATTTTCACTGGAATTTTCACTGGAATTTTCAGACACCCCTTTCTTTTTTTCATTACCACCCTCCAGTCCATCCCCTCAGCCTTGTATCTACGCCTTTTACGACTTCAAGGAGGATCGTCATTAATCTTTTCAAAGTCTTTTTCCCGTTTCGCGCGATTTATTTAGTCTTCTGCAGCTGTTACCGGTCTTGCGCATGCGCACACGACGTCTTCCTCGTGCTACGACGGTCTCGTTATTTTTCGACGAATCGAGCCACTCCGAGAGCACTCAGAGATTCTCTGGAGCACGGAAGTACCGAGAGCTTCGTGGAAAGAGGTCAGGAATATTTCAGTTTAGTCAATTAATTATTTTATCATACCCCGGAACTGCTAATCAAGTTGCGCATATGCATGCGGTTACCTTGTCAGGTAGAAGTGCATCGACGGTCCTCCATTTTCATCGGATCTGAAGCAAAGTAAAAAGAAAATCGAATTATCACGAACGATAAGCTTTTACGTTATCTTTGGAAATAGGAAAAAGGTCTACGCTCTACAGGACGAAGGTTTTCTCTGTAAAGGACCCCCAGAAAGCCATATTGATTTTCCCCACTGAGAACGTTCAATGCTGTACAAGCACGTTTCCACTGCTACGAAGTTTTTCCAGCTTTCAATGACTTTTTTTCTTTTTTTGACTTTTTTTTTAGAAACCAACTGACAGCTTTAACTCTCTGTCAATCAGCGTTCTTGCCTGTCAACGAATCAAGCTCAGCTGGCTGCTCCTACTCGCCTGTCGGTCGGCTGTCAATTTAATGCTCGTTGAGAAAAGATTTTCTCTTCGGCAAATCGAGGGAAAATCTGATATTGGCACTTTTTTCCGCCTGCTACAGCTATGCCTTATACAGCATACAATATACAGGAGTAATACAGTGGCCTGTATTTTTCCTCCAAATGACACATATTGACACTTTTTTCCGCCTGCTTACAGCTTTGACTTATGCAGCATACAATATACAGGAGTAATACAGTAGCCTGTATTTTTCCTCCAAATGGCCAAGTGGATAACTACTGTATTTGTCAGACCGATATAGTCTGTCAATATGTAACGCGTATTTTTGTCCCGTCGCGGAGATACACGAGAAATTTATTGATAGTAAACAAACACTTGACACGGCTGTCAGTTTCGCATTTTTCCTTTATCAATTTTATTAAAGCACAATTCATCAATCATACGACGATCGACCTAGCAGTGCTCGGAAGGATTGAAAAAATAAAACGAAAATAAAATCCAGTAAAACTACAAACACGCGATAAACTTTTATCCGCGTCAGGTTACCGTCCGTCAAGATTACTGCATTGTAAAACTGACAGAAACATTTGATAGTCGATTGCATCCACAGTGCAACGCGAGTGCATTACGGCTTTGCAGTAAAACCTTATTCAAACAAGCAATAGAATATTCATTAAACTAAGGTCAAAAATGACTCAAGAGTAACACCGGCCGTTTATCATTACGCGACTAATGGTTTTCTGCAAAAAAAAACACAAAACTACGTTCCGACGTCAGTTTAATTATTGTCAGATTTTCCAAAAAAAAAAGAAGAAAAATCATTCAACTTTCTTTTCCCCTTTCTTGGAAAAGATCATCGTGACACGTACGTGCTCCGTGTATTAAGAACTCATATCTATATATATACAAGGGGAGCCCCAATACCATCCCCAAAATTTCGGCCATTATGGCTGTCCGCCATTTTCCTTCCTGGTGACTTACTCGATATTTCCCACACGAATCCCATTCCATTATATTATATAGGCAATTCAATGCTTCATCGACCTCAATGGTTCCCCTCTGAATTCCCCGAATTTATATACGTATAGAATTTCGTTCCACGCGCCATACCAAGCCTACAGGTCACAGTCACAGTAACGGACGTGGTTAACGCGGGAAGTTCGAATTTTCTTTTTTCCTTTTTTCCTCAACAACATACTTTACAACCTTATCGTCTTACTCTTATCGTCCTAAACAGATTTCCTTCGTCTTATCTTACCGGTAGCTTCGTTCTGCAACCGTATAATAGATTTCTACATTCTTTTCTCTCTACAGGCCGCCATTATTGGCAGAAGTCAATTTGACCCGAGGCAAAACTCACGTCCCCCACCCTCATACCGTATTCATACTTATATACATGTTTTACATTGGCCTAAGTATGGTGGCCATAAGTGGGCCAAACGAGAACAACACGTTTCACGTGCGTTATGTGATTTATCGATTCATCCTACGTTCCACGATCGCTACAGGCAAGGATACACGCAAGCAATTACCTCAATGCATATTTTCTTTTTTTTACCTACAGTCAAGCCGGCAGTGCGATTAGTCAGGATCGATAAGCCTAATTAATACGGATTGATTACACAAGAAAAAAAAAGAATTTTAGTTATTGAAACATTGACAAAACGAATTACGACTGAATCACGAATAACAGAAAAATAAATGTTAATATTATATATATACCATGCACGGTATGTACAATGATTATGTAACATATCATGAAAATTCTTCGAGTATCAATCGTTACGTATACTCATGCAATACGTACTTGATGATCGTAAATAAAGAACATTAAAGTACAGTCACCGCCATTTTATGTGTTTATTTATCGATCGATTCGACCACCATCCATAATGGACACACGCGGCGTCAATGGTGTGCTTAAAGGTCACATTAATAAATGGAGGAGAGATTAAGTGTTTCTGTCATATTGGACAATTTTGTCTGATAAATTTATTTCCAGGAAAAAAACCGTTTTTTTCCTCAAAACGAACGGCGACGTATGGTATCGCCCTATATATAACACTCGACTCCTTACAAATCAACACGCCCTCTAATCTTATCAGAAAAAATGGTGTGTGAGCACGGGACCGTCGATTAAGTCCCAAAGGGATCAATATTAAATTCCAAAGTTCGATTCGAGAAAAATGAAAAAAAAGAGGAAAAAAAAACGAAAAAAAGGAAAAAAGAAATAAAAAAATCAATCATTCAAACACTTCTTCAATCATTCAACATTTGTTTCATTTTTGCAATCCCAACTCCAAGACTTGAGATATTAACCTTATCTCGAATTTGTTTCTCAGTCTCCTTACTTAATTGTGGTTCGACTGGTTAAACAACAAAGACTGTTTCTTGAGTTTTGTCTTGTAAAACACTCGCATAACTAATCTTTTTCTTGTGGTTCATTACTGTTTCCACAGGGGTTGCCATAATGTTCCTCATGCTCAATATCTCCTCCTTAAAGGCTTTCAATTCAATGTTCACTACCTGCTTAATAGTTTCCTTCAAACTTTCTTCGAAGTCTTCCCCTTTCACTTCCTCTTTGAATTTCCTTAATTCTTCCCAGAATTTATCAATTATAATGTTCATAATGGTATCTGCTTTACCTCCACAACACAACTCATGATAAGGTCCCGATAATCTTATTTTATCAGCACAGCTTAGACGATAAGCACTATCACACTTAATACCTATCAACGCATTTTTAACCTCTTTAGAACAACCTTTGCACACCTTTTTGAGCGTGGACTCCTGGGCATCGTCCATACTGCTCAATTGAGCACGAGCCTCCAGCATGCAATCTTGCACGAAATCAAACACGTCCTCTCTGATTGAATGACTGACTGTGACTCATATAGATACCATTATCATTAGAAATACAATAGGCAAGCATAGCCTGATAAATATTACATACGTCAAGTCTAATTTGACCAATTTGTAACTGCGATCGAACACGACGTTCCGCGACGAGTTATTTTCATGTAGCATTCATGTAAACAGACTTGACGTTTAAGCGTCCCCACGGAATACGAATTTATTACAGTGACGTTTCAGCTCATAAAATATATATATATATGCTTTATTATCCATAACCTATTTATTTTCATACCCAACTGTACCTTGGATAACGTATGGACATTCAATGATCAAGGACTGTACATGCTCTGCATGATTTTAGTAATTTTAATTAAAAATATTATCATTCCATATCTTTTACGTATTGCGCTATTGCTGGTTTATATTATTGCCTACAGTGTATGGAATCAGGTTATCGGATTTTACTGGCTCGCGTTTTAAACGGCTCTGGCGTTCTTGTCGCGTAATAGTATTGTACAATTAGAGGCTTAACGTTCGACAGACATAAGAAGGAAAAAAAACAACGCGAAGAAGGCTTTTACCAGCCGCAGCAGTTTCTACTGTGACTTCACGATTATGCAGTCTTTTTAATGTTTTCCTTTTGCGTCAAAGCTTAACGGCTTTTCTCTGTCGTGATATACTTGTGTTATTTGCTTTTATGCATAGGGATTGAGATCGGCATAAATCATCATCATCATTATCATCATTACCATCACCATCATAAATTTGAACGATACCTTTTTTCATATGGATGATTATCTTTTGGTTATTTTTATAACTGTACGAGGTATCGACTGATAAGAGTTATCATACGTGACTCGTGCATAAACATTAAATGATTACGTTGCATTGTAAATGTAAATCTTCGTGTAAAAATGCATAACTTCATTATTTATCTTATATAACAATTGTATCATGTATATCGTTATATTTTATTAAGGATCGCATGGCGATAAATTGCAATTTATCGCTAAGTATACTTCTGATTAATTGCCGAATTTTCAGATTAACTGTAATTCGGGTCACGAGATGACAGCCAATAGATAACGCGAAGTTTTAGGAAGATAAGAAAGAAACTATTCTCATTGCCGAATATGAATCTGTTATACGAATGTACTCTGTGATCTTTTGCGATGCCTTGGAGGTTGGTAGTTTAATGGAAACCCGTTAAGGTCGGATCAATTAGTGATTCGCGAAAGGCCAGAGACGCGGAAGGGAGATGCTGGTAATAAAGAAAAATGGCGAATAGAAAAAGTACGTGGAAGAATATAATAATGAAGGGAGGGGGATGACGCACGGCGGGAATTTTATCGCTAGTTTAAAACGCGACAAAACGATTTACGAGCACGCAATGTTGTACTGGTCGTACTTCCAGCTTTGTAAACGGGACCTTCTCTTTACTCTTGGCTCTGGTATCTCGTCTATATATGTATATACATATCGTCTCGTTATATGTATATACATATTTGCGGCTCGCGCGCAAAAGAAACTTTAGTGGTTCGTCCTATTGCGGTGCGTCGTAAAGCGTAACGTTTCGCAACGTTTACGCGGTTGGTCAGCTTCCTTTCCTCGTTCTGTCTCTCTCGCGCACTGTAGTACTTGCAACAGTGAAACTAATAAAATTTTATTTTACGTCAGTCGTAATAATATCATTCGAGAAGGCACTTGTATTCTTACTGTAAACCGTAGTAAAATATTCCAGTTGCGAATTGCGTACAAAAGAAAAAATACATAAGAAAATCTTACGATACGTCTTTGACGAGGGTATGAAACGCGTGGAGGAAATTTTTGTTCCAATGGCAAATCAGAATTTTTTTCTTAATTATAGCAAATTTCGTATTTTTTTTTGCGATTCTTTTATTTTTTTAACACTAGAGCAGTCGCGTCAGCTTTCGTAACAATAGTAGTCGCATGGGGACTGTGAAGACTCCATTTTGTTAATGCAATATATTGATGACCAATGCAAAAATATTATTCTGCACTGAAAATTATTGTTGTTTACACGTATGGCTAGGAGAATTGATTTTTTTAACCGCTCAAATTCATTGCCAATTAATAAATGAATAATACAAAAAAAAAGTTAGTCTAAGGGTGACGCGAAAAATGAAAGATCTGGGGTCTTTTAGACGTCCACGCGAGTGTTGGAGGGTTAATAGGGTAAATAATGAAAAATTGTTTATTCACGAACGCTGTATGGCACTCGTGTAGACATTTCATTGCGGTATTACTCGAAGTGCCTTTTTCTCTGCGGTGCACTCTTTCACTTGCATTATTTTTTTCGTCACTTCTTCTATCGCGCTACTTCGTTTCTTTTCGATTCAACTAATTTGACAGGCGCGAGCACGTGCGTGGCCGCACGTGATACTCTAGTGCAGCACAGTACCGTACGGTGTCGAAATGAATTTTCAATGGAGGTACTTACCGTTCTCAACTTGTCGCTTTTGAATCCAACAATAAGTCGCGCCATTGAGAACGCGTTCCACACTTCGCGCTGGGATTGAATGAGTTTACGAGAGACAAAACACTGACGACAGAACAAAAGAAGTGTCAAGCGAGACACAAAAAAAAGAGAGTAAAAAGCAATTCAAATCATTTTGAGTCACGAAGCGTTTCTCGTGCTTCAAAACGACAATTGACGGTGGCAAATTTTGAGTTTTACCGGCAGACGGATTGCCCAGGCGTCGCTGGAAAATTGTCGCCCGCGTGAAATTGTCGCCGTGTATTACCGAAATGCACGAATCAAGCGACGAAACGAATTTAACAAACGTATTACGAGTTGCTTATATTTTTAGAAATTACGTCGCTCTAGTTTATGCTTACTTTCTTTATTCATTTACTACCAAAGACCCAGTGGGTAGTCCCGACATTGACGCGCGACAGCACCGCACGCAACGACGGTCTTGACACTACTGATCCTCTAATAGTGTGGTCCAGCTTCGCGACTTGCGATTCACGTGCTACGGGTCACGTGAGCTCTACTCGAGCCCTGATTGGTCAACGAGGGACAGCTATGGTACGAGCCTTCGGTAAGGGTAAATATTAACGTCGTACAAAAATAGAGTCGACGGATAATTGAAGAAAGAAAAATACAATAAATTACTACGAGTAATTTCGAGGAGTGACGTAGCCATGACTTTTTCCTTTTGATATTGATTTTATGTGGGTGTAATATACGAGTGATGGACATGGGACACGTTAGCAGTATAAATTGATCAAATACAGAAGAATCATATTGTAGGTCATCGATGACCTAATACGTTCGATGTTATGAAATACTAAGAATTGTCTTGTTTATCTTTATTGAGGTTAGTCATGATAAGGAAAAGGACACTTTGTTACTCGAATTTTATTTTTTTCCTGGAATACCCCTGTGACTCATCAAATGTGTTACGATCTTCTTCATTTCCGGCGGTATTTCAAGTAACGATTTAAATGCATTTTTCGACAAATTAATGGTATTTTGACGTGTATAGTATACGTGACGCAAGGTGGACTCCAATGACTTGTTACAAGGACCAAGGAGATTAGTGATAGTCTGACTAGTTGCTTGGTATGACTATTAACTATATATAGATCCAATAATGCAATTCCTACGAACTCGTATGGATGCAAATGGCAAAGAAATCAAATCAGTTTACATAGCACGTAGAACGTTTGACCCTTGGCGGAAGCAAGATGGCGACAGGTCACGGATAGAAATAACGTAAAGGCTCGAGGTTCTATTAATCTCAAAATACGTGAGAAGTCAAGCTATTTCAGTCAGTCGGATACAGAATCATTTTCCGAATCGAGATAAAATCTGTGTCGTGATCGATCGCCTCTGTTGCCTTCGTCCTTGATAAAGATATTTCACACTCTAAATAATAAGCCAGGGATCCGTAAAAATCGTAGAAAGACAATTCCACTTGTAGTACATTCTCGTAAAGTAGAATTGAACCTGTGATAAAATAACCGCAATGATAAAACGTTATCAACATGAGAAATCCCAAATTCCGATTAATCTACTCCGCACCAACATATTTTCCATGGTTAATTCTTCCTTTTGTTGCGCGTCCTGTCGTGTGAATCGTGTCGTGTGAAACGGCCTTAAAGTCGTTCATAATTCCCGCAAAAAGATTATTAAATGGCGTAATCGACAAGCGGATGGCACATTTAGCACAAACAGGTAAACTGTAAAATTAACAGTGTCCATAAGTAACGGTCAGGGGTTGATGAAATAAGGGTTGATCTAATATATACATCAGTGTTATTACATCTAGCGGTGTTGCAAAGGGTTGTTCATACCCCAAGTGCTTTTTTATGGGCGAGCATCGAGCACCCTTGTTCCCTTCAAATCCTCAGACCTCGAGTGATCTCGCAATGTCCGCTGATTCTTCTCTATACACTTTAGAGTAATGTAGGTCAGCTGACTTGGCTCGGGGCGTTAAAACAATGCGGATATCCGCAGCCACCTTAGCGATATTCACTCTCAGGCTTTGTCGACTAAAGGAAGACGAAGCACCTTGGAGCTAGTCGAATATATTTAAAGGGATCAACATTCCTGCCTTTGGGATTACGTAACAGGGCTGACTGTACCTTTAACAGACAGTGTACAGTAACCACAGTCAATTTCTTGTATGTATAAAGACTTTTCTTACCTACTGTACAAGTTTGCTTGGACTAATTTCGTAAAAATTGCTTACCCTGTATATAGACGGTTATTACGCCCAGCAGCAGTGACTGGTATTGGCTAATGGGGATGAACTAACAAAGATTCCGGGAACGAGGAGAAATAAATAAAAAGGAAACACAGGGGTAAGTCGTGGAGCGAGGAAATAAGGAAATGAAGGTGAAGAAAAGTGAGTGAGGATGGTTGAAAGCCAGGGGGAGATTTGGAGTGACTATTTTTCTCTCTTTTTTTGTCCTATCCGTTTCTTTTCCTCGCCTCGGTCTCGTGGGAAATTAAGTATTGTCGAGGGAGAATTCTCGGGCGCGAGAAATTACCGGAAAACCATGGAGGAATACACACTGCTTTATTTGCTAGTTTCGTGCCACTGTTACTCAGTCTGTATACGGGTTTCAGCGCACGCGCTTGACCCCTTTTGCATAAGAGAATAAAAGAGAGGAAAGAATAAAAAAAGGCTAGCCAGATCGTCACTTGCATAGTAATTTTTATCTGCCCAAAAGAAGCATCTAGGCTTCACACTAGCCGATAACCAGATAAATACACAGTTATCGCGTACGAGCAAACCGCAATGTGGTATCCAAGGGGAAAGAAACAAAAACAAGAAAAAAAAACTCAGTAATCAGGAATAGATAAATAAATAAACCTAGACTCACAAGCCTTTCAGCGAATACCGATGTAATCGACCAAGGCAAACCAGGAAATCAACTGGAAGATGTTTTAATCGCATTATAAAACATGAAATGATACCGTTTAACATTTTATATTTGAAATACCTTATATCCTTGTGCGCATGCGCATCTACTACCTGCGTAAGATACGTTTCGCCTTGCCTTCCTGTCAATTCACGTGAACTGTTAGGTTAGGTTAGGTTAGGTTAAGTTGGCGTCGTAAGTTCAAGGACGAGAAAAAGGATCTTGAGGTAAACGTCCTCTACTTCCTGGTGAAACGATAATCGTCTCCACCAAACACTTCCGCGCTGGTCACGTGAAACACTAGAAATTATATACAGTGCAGTTTATAAACTTTGCAAAGCAATTTATTTCAGACAGCGCGTCAAAGATTACATAATGCATAACAAGTGGGCTGGACGACTGAATGGATAATGCTGGAGTAAGTACAATTGTATTACGTGTACAAAGACAGCATTTGTTTGTTGTATCAGCTGTTAAATTTTCAATGGATGTATCGATATTAAACAACGACGAAACAATGACAGTGATTAAGGTTATGATTTACAGTATTTACCCATCCTGTCAATTATCACTTCTAAACTGGTATAATGATCACTGAGCAATTGAAAACAAGGAAGTCATCTATCGTTAATGTTACTTCTCTGCATACGCGTATCTCTGTCCAGAGACAACTTTACAAAATGCAATGCCGTTCGTGAAATGTAAATTAATCACGACTTAGACGGAGCCTTAACCTCTATCGGCGACCTCGACCTTCTTTTTTCGCGCCAATGGAGACTCTCCGCGACAGGTCGCGGTGTCGCTAAAAAATTCTTTAAGGAAGAGAAACGAAGTTTTGCCTTTTCCCTTTATTATTATCATCATCATCATCATCATCCATCTGCCCATTGTCGCTGACTTTAAAACGTTTGGACTCGGGATGCGTTCGTAATCAGCAATATTTCTTCTGCGCGTTTGTACTTCGCACCAATGAGTATATGCGTTTGTACCAGCTCCAAGTCTGACCAAGTGTTAACGCAGGTAAATGAAAACAGATAATAAGGAAAATGAAAAGACAATGGAGACAAGACGTGGAAATGACATCAGCTCGCCGATAGTAGAATTGCATTGCATTCGTCGTCACTACGTTGCGCCTGCAACGACAGCTCAAAGAAAAAAATACAAAAACAAGCTAAACAAATAAATAAACAAAACTCTGCATTAGAATAAACCAAAAAAATACATAGAGAAGGTGTTGCACGAATTTTTTTTATTCTTCAAAAGCACGTGTGTCGGTAAATACGGATCCTACGGTTATAACGGTTATCGATCGAGTAAACAGTTACTGACTGATCAATTGAATGATAATAATTATACGTGTGATTTTAGCGTGACGAAGAAAAATAATAAATCACCTAGGGCACAGCCAATACGATGTACCTAGATAACAGGATGACGATCCGTTCCCGCAGTTTCCGCAGAATTCCAACGAAAGACAGGATATACCGCAAGCAAGATAACAGGAGGATGTACGTGGTGAGAGATGTAACGTAAAATTTAATTCACCGAAAAATCATTGGTTAATTCGTGATAATTACAAAAAGTTGGCATATATGATCCGTTCCCGCAGTTTCCGCAGAATTCCAACGGAAGACAAGATATACCGCAAGCAAGATAACAGGAGGATGTACGTGGTGAGAGATGTAACGTAAAATTTAATTCACCGAAAAATCATTGGTTAATTCGTGATAATTACAAAAAGTTGGCATATATGATCCGTTCCCGCAGAATTCCAACGGAAGACAGGATATACCGCAAGCAAGATAACAGGAGGATGTACGCGGTGAGAGGTGTAACGTAAAATTTAATTCACCGAAAAATCATTAGTTAATTCGTGATAATTACCAAAAGTTGACACATACCTTTCGCGTCATTTAATAGTCTGATACCCGTTAGTAATCAAGCGAGACGTATTTCTTGGAGGTTAGGTTGGCACGTCTATATATCTATATACCTCATGACGAATGATGTAATACATAGCAATCTCGGTATTCAATAATTAATTGCAATCCCCAATGCTTTTCATAGACACGTCCAAGGGTGGCTGGAGGGAGAATACGTGTACGTATGTGTAAACAAAATGGAGTGAGAGTAGAGACTGTTAATTAAAATGGAAGATGTTCATATAATTATTAGCAATCGAAAAGCGATTCGTTAGCGTCCCTTTTCGCTTGTTACATAAAACATTTCTTTCCCTGATCATTGATACGACTGTACAGGGTGTACTAAAAAAAAGGATGAATTGGCAAGGGTCTCGCAATACAATTTTTATGTTAACCCTATCGCAGTTACGCCAAACTTAAAGAATTTTTGGCTGAAAAATACTGCACAAAGAATTCATTGAATTTTCATAACTGTCTTATGGAGGAAATACATTTTTATTAAGGGAAATATATTTAAAATTATGCATATACGCGTTATTCGTACTGTCAATCACAGTCATGGGGTTTAGATAGTTATCACCATAATCCTAGCTGCTGCACGATAACGGTCGATTAGTTGTTTACCTTTTAACATAACTTGTTTACGATATGTTATATATGTTGACGTAATTTACAACGTGGCCGCGCATTGAGTAACGATTGCGCGACTTCTACAGCAAGGCCGCGCAGTAGGTAATAGCCGGACTTTTAACTTATTCAACACGTTCGCCCAGTATGCAGTGATAACAACCATAACGACTGTGATCTTGCCACGCAGTTGATAGTCGATAGAATTTTTTTTTCAGAATGGCCGCACAGGACGTACAGGCCGCACTTCAGCTTATACATGGTCATCCAGTACATAACGACAGTCCTGTACCTCCTGTGGTATTGCTACTCAGTAAACTTTTATTAACCTTTAGAAAAGCGGCATTTTTGCCTTAAAATTTAGTATTTTTTTTACACAAAATTTATGTATATATGGAATTTATAGATTACGAGGAGGCGTCGAGTTTGTTACTGGCCACCAAAGTGGCCAGCTCCTCCTTCTAAAGGTTAAATGACTTTTTCAGCGTGGCCACACACGTACAAAAGGAGTCGTGCTTTAAATTAAAATGATTTGGAATTGCCGCACGCAGTGAATAGTTTTTTTTTTAAGCGTGGCTCTATACAAGGTAATAGCCTGCCTTTAATTTATACATGGTCGCTTAGTATACAGTGATATCACTATATATAGTATACTCAGTATTTACTACTTTGGCATTGCCGCGCGATGAATAGTTTATACATCTATCCTTCCTCAACGTGGCCGACAGAGTTGGATAGCTGTAATACTCATTAGCACTTCTCTGTGACAGTACGTCACGTATGGTTTATTTTGTTACACAGTACTATACCTATTATAGACGTAACTCGTGGTACATGCTATTTTGCAATAAACCGATAAACAAGTAAGAAAATTATGAACGAGACTAAAAAATAATTTGGAAAATTTAAATTTACGCTTTATAAATTTTTTTCATGCGAATTATTTTTTTCCGCAGGACATGATAACGTTTAATGACGTTTCGCGTCAGAAGAAGATAAACTAGCCATAAGGAACGCTAACTGTCGTTACAGTTAGGGTAGTGTTGTATAGTAAGGGTAGAAAAGCAGGCTACTTCTGGTATAGGGTTAATCGATAATAGCTTTAAACTTGACTGTATTCAAGGGATGCGATACTTACATAGAAGCACCCTGTAGCCCGGATACTACTTGGACCAACCCCCTGCCAGGATACTTGGATCCTGATGGCTTCAGGACGTAACAACCCCCAATTTGGCCAACACTCTGTTGTCGTAGCACGGATTATCACATTGTGCGTCGATCAGGAGAGACGTGCGTGGTAACGCAACTTCAGGGTGGAACGACCCTTCATCGCGAGGGTTGCTGGGACACCCTTGTGCAAGAAGAAGCTGTACTGACGCTCGGAACGGGGTTGGTAGGACAGAGGAAGTGCACGACTGAATGAGATTCTCTTGGCTGTATCATATACGACACTGACTACTTATCTACTTGGGTACCATCTATCGAGGGTACTGGAACTACCCTAAGTAAATGGCTCCACCCCGAAATTCATGAGGGAGCGCAGTGCTGCCATCTATTGGGGGAACTCGGAATTCGTTGAATTTGGCGTCGGTATCCGTTGCTGGCTGATGGTTTTCTTTCTTGATTTTGTCAATGTTGATGATAAGAGATTAGATTTTTTTTAAGGGATGATAAAGGTGATTTAGTTACGGTTGGTAGTCTGAGGGTTGTTTCGAGTAATGACTATTCTGCTGTTATATTTAATGCTTTTTTTAGGTTTAATGATTCTGACAGAGGTCGGTTATCTTTTTAAATACACATATATATTGTTGTGTAGTTTGGAGATTTTTTGGAGTTTTTTTGTCGCCATCTTTGTGAATCATCCCTTAGGTGTCTAGTATGATACTGCCTTTGTGTGTTTGACGATACGCAATTGGTTAATGGACATTTCTTTTTTTATTATTTTACACGTTTATTTATTCTGTCACTTTTTTTTCCTGTTCAACCCCTAACTTCGTGCAATCGCATCGACCCATGAGTAAAGGGGTGTATAACATACGAGTTTTACGATACTGTGATTGGTTCATGCAAAATATGCTACGACTTCACAAGGCAGTGGAAATCAAAGTTAAATAAATGTAGCAGTTTGGTATTAAAAACTGTACGAAACTAGTCGTCTGCTAGGGACATAAGAAATTCCGCAATTCTAAAATGTATTATACACAATAATGCATATCCTTTTGATTCTATAAATGTCATGGGATGAAGTTAACAAAGAGATCAAACTTTCCTTCGATTTTATAAAAGTTCGAATCAACGTTCTGCACGCAAAGCTCGAAAGCCCGGAAACCCTATCAGTCTGGCTATTACTAATGCAAGAAATTCTGAACTGATAGAGGGTTACAGGAATATGTTACGGAATCAAGAGAAGCGCAGGTGCACTTTCATACACACTCCACTCAACACAAGCTCTGTCCGAAAGCTCCGTAGCATTTCGCTCGTCAGTCTTAGAATTGCGGAGCTTGCAAATGGACGCAGTAATACGCACACAGTGGTCGCCGTGTAAATTTTAAAAGACGTGAATTAAAATTAAATTCGTAAAATCATCTTCTCACGATCAGATACTCGTAAAAAATAGTAATAAAGAAAAGTTTGAAAAGATCCATTGAAAGTTTGTACTGAAATGGAGGACAAGGAGTCATTCAGTAAAATAATACGGGTGAATCTTTATCTCCTGAAATTCTCAGGAATACTTCGCGTGTCCGTAGGCATGATATCCCTGACAGAAATCTTGTCAATTTTGGCATTTGGATTTTTGACAGCGTTTTCTTACTCGTATACAAAGAATCTACTGCAAACCGATAATATGGAAGTGGCGATGCAATCTTTGGCATTAATGATAACTGGCCTTGGCAACACCATACAGTATCTGCTGATAGCTGGAGGTCGTGTGCAGCTTTGTGACATATTGGCAACGTGCGAGAATCTTTGGGAACTTTTGGAAACTGAAGAGAGACGACTGCTGATCTCTTACGTCAGCGACGCCAAGAAACTCACGTATTTTTTTCTATCACAGTGCGCAATCACCATTTTTTTATATGCCGGAGCACCGGTTATTTTTGGAAATGGTTTTGTCAGGATCAATGGAAATATTACGGAAAGGATGTTACCGTATTCATTAATTTTCGAATGCCAAGACTCACCGTGCTATGATATTATTTATATTATACAGGTACTTATTAATTATGTAAATTATTTTTTTTTCAAAATTCAACTTTAATTGCTTTTTTGATTTAAAAAATGCTTTAGGTCCTAGGAATTATCAACGTTGGTGTCACGTATACTGGTGTTGATACTATTGGTCCTCTTTTTATTCTTACTGCCAGCGGTCATATGAAGATTCTCCGAAATCGATTGATGTCACTGGGATCATCCAAGGAATTTGAAAATTTCAAAAGCTACAACCAAGAGCAGAGATCCGATGAGAACGTTCTGCATTATAAATACGTTGGGAAATCTTTAAAAGCCTGTGTCGAGTATCATCAAACTGTTTTAAAGTGAGGTAATGCATTAAAATCATTGAGAGTGACTTTTCAAAATTTTTCATTCTTTTTTCAGACTTTGCAAGGACATCGATAAACTCATGAACAAAGCTTTTCTCGTGCAACTGATAACGAGCACCTACAGCATTTCGGCGATAGGTTTCAAGATGGCTGGGGTATTTTAAAACGAAATTATTTTTTCTTTTAATTATGAGTTAAACCAAAAGAAATTTTTTTAATCAATAGAACGATTCCGATAAATCAAAATATGTTACGCAAATGGTACTGTCGGTGGTACAGCTGTTTCTTTGCAATTGGCCGCCTGATGTTCTTCTGAATGAAGTGAGTTTTTTAAAAATTAAATTAATAACACGATTAAAAGCAAATGCAGATATTAATGAATTTTAAGAGCGAGGCAGTGGCTTATGCTGCGTATTTTATGCCCTGGTATCATTGCACCAAGGACGTCAAAAAGTCCATAGAAATCATAATAATGAGAGCGCAAACTGCTGTTCGTTTAACGGCTGGTAATCTCGTCTATTTGTCATTAGAGACTGTTGTAAGGGTATGTACTAAGTAAAATTTGATTAAAACAAAGATCAAGGCAATAAAATCCAATAGAGCACTGATTAGATTTTGAAAATTTTAGATGGTTTCGTCGGCAGCGTCTTTTTTTACAGTCCTTAGTAGTATCCAGTGAACGTAACATGTACAAATAATAAAAAGATCAATAGAATGAATTAATAGATCTTTATTTCAATTGATCTAACGGTAAAATCATGTAAATGCGAAAATAATACAGTTAAGTGGGGGTAAGCAAAAGGTCGATAAAAGTAAAGGGCTGACGGATAAATGGGTGGCTTTTATTCATTCATAGTGCAAGTATAGTATGTACAATATATTCTTTATTCTTATTCTTATTCTATACTATATATAAGTATATATCATATTCTTTCGACTTAGAATGAACTTTACGTACAATTTTCTCATGCTTTTAATTTTGACTTTAGTCTTCCATTCTACTAAAGCTCTAGAGTTTAATTTGAATTTCTATCCCATATTTAGTCTATACGTGTAACCTGTTTCTGTTAATCGTGTAAACGTAATACAAGCTTTTCCAGTAGTAGGTGTTATTTGTATGCACTGTATTCTCGTTTGTATATCTGGAACAATGCAAATGGCCGCCATTTAAACCTCTAGTGACTTCAACGCCGAACTACAAGAATGAACGTGACACGTGATATTGGATAGAATAATACGCAAAGCTTCCCACAGATGGCGAGAGCTTTCCGTCTACCCTCAAGGCAATAGCATTTCTATTGGATACATGAAAAATCTTTTGCCATGAAGCGAAAACGTATCGATTGAGTGGAACAATAAGGTAAGCTAAGGATTGGTAAATCAATAGAATTGCCATACTGTTAGATGGTAAAGGTACATTTTTATTCTTGCACAAGACACTTTTTATTCATAATAAATCTACACTGTATACTATAAAATCATCTTTACCCTTATGCTTGGATTAAATAAAAGCTTTTGATAAAAGCTCGACAAGTATCTCGTATTACTATTTTGGAAAGAGTATTAATTTATCAACGCAGGGAGAACAATCCTGATATTGGGTTAGTCGAACGAAACGTGAGAAAAAGGTTTCTCGTTCCCTGTACAATGCATTTTGTGACAGACAACGTGATTCACTTTCAAGAGCTTTGAATAAACTGAGCTTTCAATAAACTTTCTTTAATACCATACGTAGAAAGGTGCTCCATCTTTTCTGAAAGGTGTAAGCTCTGTTGGATTATCGATAAAAGCTCCAGGCATCGATATGAAATATTTAACAAGGTCGTCACGTTCAATATCGAGTTTCTGCAAATCGGTCGTACGAGTCAGAGAAAGATAATTAAAAAAAAATGACGCGTACCTTCCGGTGTCAGATGCCAGAAATACATTGTTTTTATCTATAAAAAAAAATGAGCTTTAAGCTTTTGTATAAAAATTCAAATTCTGAAAAATCATTGTAACTCTAATGACAAAATGGAATTTTTATTTATTTATTAGTATCAATTCCAAAAATTTTTTAATGTATACGTTTTATAAACTACCGACTTGAGGACGCTCCTCATTTGACGCCCATGTTCTTGGATCATCCCCATCATGAGTCTATGCGAGCCCTGCGCATTTGACTTTATGTCATTGGCCAATAGAAACTCATGGATTCCATTCTTAGTTGTTTCTATGTAAGCTTACTTATTTACGTGTGGACCAATGTGTATATATATATATATGCATCATATATGCATCATATATATATATGCCAACGAAAGAATAAGAAAAGAAATAATAAATACCGGACAGTAAAAATTGTCTGGAAGACAAGAAAAAAAAGTGCAGGTATATTTATAGGAATCACGTGAGGGTAACGTGCACTGCGAGCTTTTCTAAAGTTACGAAAGTTTGCGCAGGAGAGTTTATAATAAGTACCTAGAGGACTGGCAAGTTGAAAAGCTCGATTGAACTTCGATTCATGGTGAAAGAGTAATAATGTATTGACATGCGATAAGAATCGAAGGGTGAAGAGGAAGAAAGAGAAAGCTCGAAAGCTCCTCGGACAGTCTTACGTGAAGCTTCGATACAGTCGGTTGCACTAAAACCTGATGATCTTAAATTTTTTTGGATTAAAAGTAAATAAAAAGATACATAAAGAAAAGCTTTCTTAACCTTAAAAGCACTCTGACGTGCTTTTTCAACGGTCCTTATGCGCGCGAAAAAATTCGACCAGTACTTCTGGTTGAATCGATCACTTGTACGAGCTTGCGCCGTTTTGTCGTTCGAAAACGACCGCAGCATCTCCAAAATCTTGTTTATAATCTTGCCGCTTATTACGACTGCATTTTTGAGCTTTTCGACGTTCTACAAGCTCTTCTTCCCGTGGGGGAAGATGAAGGCTCTGGACCGAGCCAACGTCATCACGGAAGTGGCGCAAAATTTTTTTGTAGCTTTAAAAGGTTGGTTTTCATCTTATCTCATGTACAGTTACTACTGAGTCTAATGATAACAGAGTTTTTATTGACTTGGTACCAAACACAATTTTTCAGTTGTCATCCTGCTGTCGAAAAGTAAAAAAGTATTCAGGATGGTCCAGCTGTGTTCTTCGCTATGGCAGCATGTCAAAAACGAAGATGATTTGGATGCTGTGCGATGCTATTCTGAGAGATGATTATTTCTGACTTATGGATTTGATTTGAATGTACTGGGCGCCCTTATCAGTGACTTGATAGCACCTATGTTCATGGACTCATCGGCTTTGTCCTTCTTCACTGTGCTGAGAAACGTCATCTAATTTACAAAAATTATTAATATTTTGAATTATATTAAGAGACGTTTTCCCGCTCAAACTTTGCAAGTAACAAACAACGTTGCAAAAGTAGTGGTATTTTACAGTACCGGCAACACCTGTCACTGCTTTGTTTCTTAGTTGTATATATATCCTTGGTAATGAAAGACACAAAAAAAGGAAATTTTGAAAATCACTAAAATCGCTCCTATGCAGAAGAAAAGAAGTGTCAGAATAAAAAATCTAATATTTGAAATATAATTTCCAAATTATCCACCTTTAACTCACGTCGAGTCTCAGTCGAAAAGAATAACATAACGATCGATCAAAAGCTCCAGTAAGTTTTTCAATTATTCAAAAAGTTCAAGAAGCTCCCAGTAAACTACCATACGAGCTTTCCTTGTGCCATCACGAAATCCTCAACACGTATCGACCAATAATAACAATAATAAACACTCTTATAGCATAAATACAAAATCCACAATTTTCATTTTTTGACAAGCCGAGAAACATCTACTACAATCACTTTGCTATAACTTTTTTTTTAATTATAATAGAATTCACCCTTTCTTCATACTCCCTTGAATCGCGTACGAGTCCTATACTATTTGTCATTCTGGATCATTCGTCTATTTTCAATAATTGTCAATCATTATCAATTATTGTTAAACACTGTCAAGCGCATCATCCCTACTTTCTCGACAAACCCCTACTATCAGCATACAACCCATAGGCTGGAAACTTTCTCGAGGTACTGTACGGCGCATCCCTAACAAGATTCCAGTTAGTATCGAAGGTCGCATAGTCGCAACACCAGTTAAATTCCCTGACTCGTCATCAGTGCATCAAGTAAAGATATTTATTGATTTATGAAAATTACAATTAATCACGAGTGCAAGAAAATATCCTCGGTGTAACGTCAACAACAAGCATGACAGTACAAAGAATATCCTTTGATGACGTAGTCCTGCTCAACTGCGTGACACTTCGTGAAATAGGAATCCTTAAGTTTCCAGGATTCAAAAAATCGTCCAGTGAGCTTATTCAAGGATTTCTGGTTGCATTGGTCATGGCGAATGCATTGCATCTAATACTCAGCATGGGCTACGTATTGATATTTTTGGTAAGCACTGTAATAAATGAAACCTAATTGGAATTTTATCAATATATAACCTA
>JARQST010000282.1:2667454-2708875 GCA_030142225.1 Pachycephus smyrnensis | reverse complement strand
AGCTTTTTTTATGCACTGTCCATCTGGATGCATTGCATAATACATAATCAGTGTCACCTAGGTATTGATGTTCTCACAAAGCACTGTAATAAATGAAA
Source organism: Pachycephus smyrnensis (assembly GCA_030142225.1). Lineage (NCBI taxonomy): Eukaryota > Metazoa > Arthropoda > Insecta > Hymenoptera > Cephidae > Pachycephus > Pachycephus smyrnensis. The sequence goes on along the minus strand of JARQST010000282.1, from coordinate 2,708,777 downwards.
CCTAATTGGAATTTTATCAATATATAACCTAAGCTTTTTTTATGCACTGTCCATCTGGATGCATTGCATAATACATAATCAGTGTCACCTAGGTATTGATGTTCTCACTAAGCACTGTAATAGGTCAACCTCAAATCTTATCAATGCACACCTAAGTTTTTCTTGTGCACTGTCAACCTGGATACATTGCATAATATATATGTTTTTCTACGCGAGTACGTATTGATGTTCTCATTAAGCACTGTAATTGACGAATCTCAAATCTTATCAGTGCACATCTAAGTTTTTCTTAAGCACTGTAAAATTCCGATTTGTCAAAAAGCATCGTACCTTGTGACTCGTAACAAAGAAGCAACGTTCTCTATTAATATATTAGAATCGCGACCTGGATACATTGCTGGGTGGAACGGCACTGCTGCTATCAGTTGTATCAGGAACATCGCGTTATCTGGTAGCACTATACAATGCAGTCTGGATAGAATATATTCTCGAAGCAAATAAGCAAGTCTGGAATTGCACAAGGAAGCAGCAAGACTACGAGACGTTGAAGAAATATGGATTACGTGCTCGAGCACTGACAGCAGTGCTTTTTGGGTCTGCAATATTCACAGTCATTTTCTTTGCAGCAATGCCACTTCTGACAATTACAAATAAGCCTATGGATTCGTATAGCAATTCCACAGGGAATATCGCTCTGTATAGAGCACTGCCACTTCCAAGTCCTTTTGAAACTTTTTCGTCGCCATATTACGAATTGGCTTACGTTGCTGAAGTAATTGCTATGTGCCACGTTGCACTTGCAATTACGACGGTGGATGCACTGTCGGCAGTGCTTGTAATACATGGCTGCGCACAGTTTAAATTGCTTAATAACTGGCTGCGTGGAATTGCTAAGCAAAATGGAAATGACAAACGTGCGCGACTGCTTAAAGCTTGTCTTCGTTTTCATCAATCGATTCTTGAGTTAGGATCACGTTATTTGTGAAATTTTTGAAATTTATATTTATACTTTTTAATAATATTTTTAAACCCACCACCATTTTCAGATATTGTTACGTACTGGAGGGTATCGTATCGATCCCAAATTTGAGTCTGATTCTTAGCTGTATGTATACGAGCTCATTGTGTGCTGTGAAAATTTTTCATGTACGTATATTATGCTTGATTTGAGAAAGAAATTTTTTTTATGTATTTCTTGAAAATTGATTAATTACATTCGTACGATTAATTTATTATTTTATAGGGTGGTGCTGATCTTATTAAATTTGTCGCCTTTTTGTTAGTCTCCATTATGCAGATACTGTTTCTTTGTTGGCCGGCAGATTATTTGTCATCCGAAGTAAGAAAATTGTTTATTCATACTTGATTATTTTTTGAAACAAAAAATTGTTTCTCTTGAATATTATTGGTAATCCTTGTCTTTTCTTTTACAGAGTACAAACATTGCAATTGCTTTTTACAATTGTCCCTGGTACAATGCCGACAAATCAATTGGAAATTCTATTCAAATTGCAATTGCACGGTCGCAAACTCCAGTTGTACTGACGGCAGGAAAGTTTGTCACTATGTCACTGGAAACATTTATGTCGGTGAGAACTACTTTTTATCTATTACGAAGTACAAAAAAGTTATTGAAACTCCAATCAGTGGAATTGCTGTTATACGAGTGCCTTTTTTTGCGTGTTAATAATCATTCTCATGATTTTCAGATGCTCTCGAGTGCTATGTCACTTTTTGCAGTATTAAAATCAATTTGAGAACTCTATCAATTCCACTGATAAAGAGTACTATGGAAATAATAGTGGAACGCACGGTACATGAAAATTGTATAAAACGTCAAATACGTAATTACGTACAAAATTCCTCATGTAGATATATATGTCATCTTTTGCAGTTTTAAATCAATTTGAGAACTCTATCAATTCCACTGATAAAGAGTACTATGGAAATAATAGTGGAACGCACGGTACATGAAAATTGTATAAAACGTCAAATACGTAATTACGTACAAAATTCCTCATGTAGATATATTAATGCAATATAATCACAATAATTAAATTTGTTATATACTATTTTTAATATCTAAACACCGCTGTCCTCCTTCAATTTTTCAATCAATTAACGTAACGAATTATTTATTTCTTGTTTGTTCAACCCCTAAAACCATTCAGTTCTCAAGGGGCGGAAATGCGCACGAATTTCTCTTCGACGATTGGTTTGCGCATTACAGGCCACGCCTACACTTTGCTCGCCAACCAATGGCAATAAAATTAGAATCAGCTTATACATTCCACGTTGTATATCAATATCTGATAAAATTTGTCATAAAAAATTGCATTGCAGATTGCATTATAGACAATAGGGATGAAGTACGATTTGATATTGATAATACAAAATTATATATTACCACGTAACGTAAATCTGGTAAAACGGTAGAAATAAATTTGACTAGCAACTTTCGATCCTTTTCAACAATTCTGATAATAACGTTAACGTCAACTGATAGTAAAGTACAAAGATGGAGCCACAATCGAATTCTCATCATAGCTATACCCGAGGAGCCAGAACAAAACTGGTAAACGATACCTTACAGAAAATTCCGACAGATGGCAACAGCCTCGTAGCATACCTTGACATTTCGTAGGTTATGATCGACAGAGAATTTTTTTAACTATTTTTCTGAATCAGACAAAAATGCACGTATCCAACATAAGTTTCCTTGACTAAACTGTCACCCAAATAGTTCCTTCGCTAAAAGTACCCCAAAAGCCAAACCAGAAGAGCATAAAATATTCCTTGCACAAATTCCACCCTCCGACCGACATCTTTCAAAAAGGATTAAGGGGCTATTTTTATGCTTGATAAAAAAAAAAGAAATTCCACAAAGCTACCCTCTCCGTAATCTTTAATCGGCAGAAAAATATCCTACGCTTCAGCAACAAAGAGGTTTTCGTTGTAGCACTTGACTGGCGCTCGCATCGATCATAGTTTCTACACTTTTTCCAGAGCTGTCCGAATGAAAAAAAAATCACAGTAATTTTTTTAACACTTTATAAAAGTATATCCCAGTAACTCCTGCATACCGCTTTTTTCTCCCTTTTTTTGAACAATAAAAAAGCTCTCAAGGTACAATTCATTAGTAATACTCATCCAAGATATTCAGAATCCAGAAGCCTCCCGGAAGGACTATTGGCCAGGAGTAAAGAAATCCACGTCCCTATCTGGGAAAATGTTGGGAAAATGTTCTACCAAGAACTTGGTACATGGGGTGATTCCAAGATGGCTTCCAAGAAGGGTCTGGAACTTGCTTACTTCACTCGTTAGACAGCCTATTGGCCTAGCTATCGACGATCACGTTTTATACTGTGGAAGGGGATGCTGCACCGGGATACAATTTCTTCATTATATTTATTCTTATCACAGAAACCACGCAAAAGATATCCTAACCGTGAAATTTCCACTTTTGCAAAGTCTATAAAAATCCAAAAATACAGTATACCTGTAATCTGTAAAAAATATGAAAAATCCAAAACGGTTGAAACGAGATGAAAAAAAAAATATACCTATAGCTTCTACAACCCTCGTGGCCGCGTTGTAGGGATAAAATAAAGCGCGCTATCGCCCCATAAACATAGAAAGCTCTCTCATCGCCTTTCATGAGCCGCGTGCAACGTCCCACACACAAGAAGGTGGCTGTGGGTGGAATGAGTGACGTGGAAGGTATAGACAGAGGCTAGAGGGTGGTTTTAGGGGTAGGAGTTAGACAGGATAGAAATGGCGATTCTCGATCGTGGATTCAATCCAATTCTCAACCCTGCTCTATTATAAATAAAGATGAGAATTCTGGGCTAGTGTGCCGTAAGGTTGGCAGAATGGCTGGACCGAACACTTGATGGATCACCCATTCTAACCTACTCGTTCTTTGAACGAGACTGTTGAAGTCAGTGATAAGAAGAGATAAGGCACGTGGGTATGAGCAACGTAGATGGAGGCCTAGGTTCTGGAGGTCCTCTTTCAGTACTGGAACGGCTACTTGTTGCCACTCAAGGGATAAAAGATCCTGATGCTCGTTTGGTAGTGCTGCCTTGCCGGGATACTATCAAAGGATACAGGTTAGGTTAGGTTAAGTTAACTAGTCAGATAGATAAGACACACACTTACGGGATAAGTGAATTCTCCTGTAGTACTGACAAAAGCACTACTCCATGATTCTATACGAAATTGGAGATTTTCAGGACTACTTGGTCCTTGTATTGAAAAATTTGAATTTGGAATTTTTTTCCTTCATTTTTTGACTACACTAAAATTTTGTTACGAGTATATATTTCGTACAAAATCTTGGAACTTGTAGTATATGTGGATTTTTGGGGGTAAATTATTTTTTATAAATATTGTACAGTTAAAGGTTCCCGTTTGAATCCTGATTTTGAGGAATTTTCTAGGTCTAAAAGGAGCATCGCTCGGCGATTCTTCAGATTCTCGAGTGTCTTCGACTCTTTCTTAAGTGAAAAGAGGGAGTGGGGAGATATGGAAGGGGGGTGGGTGGGTGGTGATTTTAAAGGATGTAAAGGTTCACGACGATACTGGTGTAGGACTGATGGAGGATGATGCTGGTGGACGAGAAATGGTAAGTACGAGACAGGGGTGGGCTTTGGAATTAATTATAGGCGATAGGGGTGGCTGAGAGCCGCATCTGGCACGGACAGGCCTTGTGATGATGCACAATAAAGAAATTCCACGATTCCATCTCCCCTCCGTCGCTCTTCTAGCATGTTCTACTGGGGAAAACCTTATATAACCTCTTCCCGGTTCTACCTTGTGGCGGCGCCACTGGCGCGTCTTTACTTTCATCCTATACCTACCAGGACGAGGTCCTTCAGTTAATGAAATCCATTGCCAAGTTCTATGACCAAGATGGTAGCAGCAGGACGAATATCGAAAATCATTTTATTCTTCCAGAGCTTTGCTGGAAGTCCATTGCTTTTGTTTATTGACGAGAAGAAATTGGAGGTATTTAAAAATTTGTCGCACGGTTTGCAGTTATTTTTTTTTAATTCTTTGTACCTATGAAATATAGACAGAAGAAAAACGTTGCTGGGAGAGTAGAGTTTTCTTTTTCTTTTTGTAAATAGTTGTACTGCGTTTTCAAGATGGCGAGAGTCTCTAGAACTCTTTGTCTGCTTCCAAGGAAATAGATCCTTTTTGAGTCAATATGAAAATTCTTGCTTGAATTTTTTGTCTTTCGGATTGATCGTAAGATCCATGGAACTAATTTTCTTTTGGATTTTTGGAGTTTCGATGAGTTATTCGGATGCTGTTTCCTCTCACGATGACGAATATGTACAAAGAGGAAGGACAGGCGTTCTCCTCGGATCACGTATAATTTGGTAAGAAAATAAATACTTTACTTTGCATGGATTTTATGATGATTATGATTTACTTAGATAAAACGATATAAAAAAATAGTAGCCTAAAATCTGCTCACGGATATCATTTATACTTAATATACGGTAGTATCTTATTATATAATATATGAAAATATTCTTTTTCTCAATCCTACAGATCCTGGACCTTAAATTTATGCTAAAACCGTAGTGGCAAGACTGCTAGGATATATAGAGAGTCAAAGAAATTCCAAAGGTTAGTGAAATCTCAACCATAAAACCTAAAGAATTCGCTATATTAATTTTACCGAAATATTTAATAATTATCTTAATAATAACTTTCAGATGCAAAAAGAATCGTGCTGCAGCCTATAACGAAATCGCACGAAAATCCGTTATAAAGGTCAATGATAAAATTGTTCCAGGATCAAAAAAAAAGGAAACCGAAGAAAGTGAATTTCATGGATTTATCGATCAATTCCACTACACCTGATACACAAGTCCCCAATACCAATAGGATAAAATTTTAATCTAATTTTTTGTCGCCCAGTCATATATGCGTCCCCATCACAATAATAATAACACTCAATAATCATACGGATCATCCGTTGACCCTACAAAACGCTCGATCAAAAACCAAGTCAAGATTATCAAGTCAATAAGCCCCCAAGTCGGAACGAACTCCCAGGAGGGTGATAATGAAAAAAAAAGTAAAAAAAAAAGTATAAAGTCAAAACAAAACACAAATTTCTTATCGATTAGCATAAACGTACGTCACAGAGGCCAGCAATGACTTTCTGTAGCGACGGGATACTTTTAACGGCGCCAAAATCTTTCTCGTGTCAATAAGAAAGTAAAAAAACAAAGAAAAAATAACAAAAAAACGTATAAAAGAAAAGTGTAGCGAAGCGAGATGAAATTTGTCAAGAATAAAATGTGCAAGAATAATTCTTGGACTTTCCTTGCTAACTTTTTCTCAGAATCTCTCTCCCCCTCCTTCCGCCCCTCCAATCCCGTCTGTGCTCTTCTTATTAACTCATTCTATTACTTTCCTTTTCTTTCTCTTGCACTGCTCCCCCACCACTTTCTCTTTGTATTTACCGCGTTACAATCTTTTCGCACATTTTTCTGATGGCCACTCATAAAAGTCCACGGGCCACGTCGTCGTCACGATGTAAAATCCTTGCGAACTTTTCAGGGCTTTGTAAACGGGAAAAAAAAAGGAAAACAATGGCGAATCTCTGGCTGGTTGAACTTTAGAGCTTTTGCACTTAACGATCCGTTAATACAGAACTTGTATGAGCTTAGTATATTCGGTCACAATATATATATACGTAAAGTCATCATCGTTCACGGTCAATTAGAGTCTCTATACACTGACTGTTATACGAAAATTGTTTATATACGGTAATAACGAAAATATAAACAATACTTACGGATAAGGAAGTTTGATTTGTGTTGATTAATTAAAAGAAAATAGGAAGATTTTCTTAGCAACAAGTTGCGCCTCGTTTAGCCGTTTGACTTCTTCTCCTAAACTCAACAAGTGACTTGTAGAGAGGAGAGAGAGAGAGAAAGAAACAGATGGAGAGAGTAACAGGCTGCCAGATACTGGGCTGGAATTTCTCTATCCCTTTCGGCTTCCGATCCACAGGTGGCTACGTTCACGTCGAAGCTTCACCAGGACACGTAACATTCCCTAGGGATTATTTTCAGTTAGCATACTTGTTTAAGAAGAGACACTCGATAAAGAAATCTTACCACGTATGGAGGATGAAACCTGGACTAGGGAATTGTTTTACGTGGAAAAGTCTTTCGAGTAGGAGCTTTTTTTTCAGTAAAGTGTCCCACGTATGTGACTGGAATTGATACACATGCTTTAAGTGGAAGAAATGGAGTGGGATCTTACGTTACATTTTATCCGTTCGCGTCACTGAATTCCAAGGATTGTTTCTGTATAAGGTGAAAGGATTTTCAAAATTAATTGTACTAAAAATATATATTTTCTTTTGTTCTCTGCATTGCATGGCTATTTCGTTTTAACTTAAAGAATCGCCGCTAGGATGCGCTGGAGTGTAATAAATGTCTTATTACAGTGCCGTACCAAGGGAAGTAAGTACCTCTCTGACAATTTTCCACTTCTTTGTCCCATTACTCTCTTTTACTTTTATTTTTTTCTTATTTTTGTGAATTGCCTGAAATATGGAATTGCGTGAAAATTCTTGCGAAAAGTGTAACAGGGATTTAGGAAGTACATATTTTGGACGCCATGTTGCTTTTGCTACTGGTACTGCAAAAGTGGGTATCTGGAAATATTTGAGGGAATAAAGAGAAGGAAGGACAAGGAATAAAAGAAATAAAGAGAAAAGAAGTGACAAGCCAATTCGTCATTGTCCTCTAGGAATGGAAGGGTGCACTTTGCGCAATGGCCGCCTCGGCACTTCCGCCGATTCTTCGGCTCCCTTACGAGCGAAACGTGCCGTTTTTCTCTTGAAGAATTTTTCGTCGCGCATCCAGAGAGAATAGGATGAAAAAGCAGCGGAGTGGAGGATTAAGAAGGAATAAAGAAAGGAAAGAGAAAGGAATGACGGAAAAAGGTGGAAAATAAAATAAAGCTTGTCGGAGTTGTGGGGAAGGGAAAAAAATGGCGGCGAGCGGTTAGAAATCCGATTGGAATTAGAGGGTGGACAGTGGTAGGGGTAAGAAATGGCTGGAAGGACACGATTTAATAAAGAGCGTTCTCGTGGATGCTCATATCGTGAATTCCTCAAGATCCTCGCATACCGTCACACCCTGCACTTAACCTCACCCCTTTGACCAAACTCTTGAACATCTATAATGCCAGTCTGTCTTAGGTCATTAATCACAATATTCGTTATCAGACTGTCAACGTCATTAAATTCAATTTTAGTTCAAAGTTAACTATCAAGGAATTATTATAAAAAAATGCACAGATACCAAGCGGATTCTGGATACGTGGATTTCGTATTTTTTAAATTAAAAAAAAAGACAAATTTGACTAAATAAAAAAAACAGAATGACATTTCATCTTCTACCGATTTATCTACAAAGCCAGATTCATATCTTGATATAGGATTACGCTGTCTTTCACAGACTTAATTAACCCCAAACAGTGTTATTACCTGGCATACATATAGGGTGTGACTTTTTAAATCCATTAAAAAAAAAAGGATATGCTTACCGCAACATCGGATTGAATTTTATCGTCGGAAGAATATGAAATAAAATTGAAATGGCAATGCGGAGAGAATCGAAGGGATGATAAAAAAGAATTTAATCACTCAAGGGTTAAAAGTACCCGAAACAAAGTAGGTAAAGGAAAAATGGATGGCACGTAACTTCTGCAAAGATGTACCTAATTGCTCCCAAGTCCTTGAGAGAGGGGTGTGGGGGTGGTATAGATAGTACCAATGGCACTAGCGGTAGCAAGGGTGGTAATGCTGCTGATAGAAGAGGGTGACAGAAGGGTAGGATTTTTGCGCAGGCGTCCCGACGCCGTTTCCGGAGGGTAGCAAGAGGATGCCGAGGACGGAGACGGAGACGCAGACGTCGACTGACAGCGGCGGCCGTGTGCCGGAGAATAGGGGTGAAATGCACCCTTACCCACGTCTTCAATCGGCCGCGGCTTTTCCACTGGCGAACATTCGCCACCAACGACAACGTGACTAGCAGGCCAGGAGAGCAGTGAGAATATCTCTCGGTAAGTGCATTTAATATATTTCTCAACAATCCTCAATGTTACTTTGAGCAACTATGCATTTGAGAAACTATCAACAGATATATAACTATTCAACAGTTCAACCATTTTACTTTAAAAAGTATAATCGCATAGTAGAATATATTATCCACTATTTTTGTTCCCACAACTTTTAACATTAATCATTCCTACATACGCATAGTAGTTCTCCAACTATTTATCTACTATGAAAAAAAAATCCCCCAAATATAACGAATACTATCGATATATCCATTACGATTCATCTTGAATATATCATAACTATTTACCACTATAATATCATAATACCGAATACAAAGATTCATAGTATTTTTCTAAGTATCTACATAGTATTTTACTATCTCTACTTTCTCCAAGCTTACTCCTGAATACACCTATCTTCGTTTTCCGAATATATACTATACGTTATATCCGATATATTAATTCACTATATGATACTATATGGTCTTGCTAAGTCCTAAAGAAATTCCGTAAACTTATTACTATGCATATAATATACGTAGTATTATACTATGCGAATTCTTTTATTGAACCAATCCCATAAGGCAGATCATTCGATTTCATTTATTCGATATCCTATCACCTCGCATTTCTATTGGTTCAATGCTCTCTAATTTTATTATATACAAATATATATATACAAGACATCTATCGCGAGACAAGTTGACTTCGTTTAGAATCTACTGGACCAATTCAATCTATCTAATTCCATTTGACTTGATTTACGTTCCGCTGAAGATTCCTTATCTGTTTCTATCGTCCTAGTGAGAAAACTATGAGGATGGTATGGGTAATATCGAAAAGCAAATAAAATCAGGAGGACGGTATGATGGGCGAGAAATAGGAAAAGGTGGGACACCCTTAGAAAGACAGCAGGGATCGAGTGACGGGGTGAGCAACCCTCACTCTGGATTATACCGATACATTGAGTTCGCGAGTGGACCGGTAGATAAAATTCTACTTTACTATGTGCTATAAGCAATTCTTACACTTTTTCCCCTCCCTATATATATATATATATAGAAATATATAGATATATAATGTATATTGTGTACGATAGCTATTTACTACCCTTCCTTACAGTCTTCCTGTCAGACGTTCTTAAAGCTTGGATGCATTAGGGATGCACCGTGAAAATAATTTTCTATACTGATCCTTCAAAAATCACCCTTGCGTGTCTAATTTTGATAGATAATGATACGCGTACGCGTATGAAAAATTTTGAAAAAAAAAGAATTTATTGCAAAAAGAATTTGTACGAAAGGTCTATTGGGATAAAAATATAGTTCTTTGGTTATACGTATTCTGAGAATTTGTCGCATAGAGATATATTGCAGAACAAGAGTGTCTGGTCCACAGGATAAAAAGCATATTGGTCCATAAACTTAGACCAGGAGAAAAATGAAATATGTAAAACAGCCCTTGCGAAGAAATCCAGGAAAATGTATCATCGCATTTACTTATTCTGTACGAGCACGATATACGTACTGTCTTCTCGAAAGTTAAGGATAAGGGTAGAAACAATAAGACTGTACAGTGATAACAAGAGCGAAAGGGAGTCAGGATAAAATCTAGTAGCAGGAACAGTACCCTGTAAGAATGGACCCGGAGGTACCGTCAGCCATTGTCAATTAGTGACGTCATCAAGGCTTTTGTCGCTTTCGCACCGCCATTTTGTCTGCGACGATTTCGTTCGCAGACCTCTTCTTTATCCACCCCTATAGAAATCTATGTGTTGTATACATATATATGCTTGTTAAGTACAAACGCACCAAGCGAAGTTAGTTCTAATAGAGTATAGGAGTCAGATCAAGGCGCCAACTTCAGTCAGTACGTTTGTACTGAATTATCTTGTATAAGGGTAGTTTCGTCTGTCAGACTGTTGAATTAGAAACAGGAGAAGGACAGACAGATAGAAGTTGAAAGACAAGATTGAACGGAAGATAAATAAGAAAGACAGAAGATGACGAGTAGTACAGGCAAGAGAAGGGATGCCAAGTTAACTAGCATAATCGTTTGACCCCTTGACACGCGAGGACACGACTCATTTCCACATGTCATGGTCAAGCCTTCCGGTTTCCGGACTTTTGGAATTTCTCTGCCTAGGGAAACTTGTCATAACCTCAAAGGACCTTTCTTCGTTTGAAGCATCCGTTACTGGGAGTGTCAGGTGTTGATTTAAAATGGATTCGACTATCAGAATCCATATCGATTATCGAACAGTTTTGTAAACCTGATGGCGATTTAAAACTGAATTTTAGTTTTGTTCTTTTTTTTGGGAAATTCTAAACAGTTTAGAATATTTTAGAGAAACTTACTATTATCCTGGTACTGATAACGTCTAGGGTGACTCTAATAGGGTGAGAGATAACAGGATTACAAAGCAATTTGCATAACCTCCACTGAATATTTTACTAGCCAAGATGGCGAACGAATCCTGACTAATTGACAGCGTTGATAAAATTTTCATAATCATACTGAAAATTTTATTTTAGATTGTAAAGGACAGTCGGTTGCTGATAACTCATAAAGGGTTAAAGGTTATCGAATAATTTGAATTTTTATTCAAGAATTTCAAGAAAAAAATCTTGAATTTCACTTACGTATCTCTATTCCCATTGTCATACCGCGTTTCTTCGCGTATACTATTCAACCCTTGCAGACATCCTATATACTATACGACCCTTCCTTATTCCTTCACTTTCATCCCTCAGAGGGCAGACAGACCGACTCGGGCTATACTACGTAATAAATAGTCGATTCGATTGAAACGTACGAGCGATTCAGCAGACAGAAGCAATAGAGTGAACATTCGAATTTACATGCAGTATTAAATTACTTTCTCTATGAATTCTCAGTAACCTTTGTTCACATTAAATTTAAGGACTGTGCCCCTTACGAAAAAAGGAAATAATAAAAGTAAAAAGAAATTTGAAAAAAAAAGTCAATTACCAATATATTTTTTTATCAGCGTTTCCTAGTCGAAAAGTCTAGTCTAACGGAAAGGAACGAGGAAGCGAAAGAGAGAATGAGAAAGAGCGAGAGAGAATTAGGGGGTGAACCAGAAGTGAAATAGAGAGCCAGAGATGGGAAGAGTATCCTACAGGTAAAGTAATTACTGCTGTAATTCGCTTAGCGTGCAATATCGCGCGACAAAGTGGAGACACGAAGCTGGCCACTCTCATCATCCCACTGCCTTTCTCCCCGTTGCTCCCCTCTCTCTCTCGCCCTTTGCCAGGTTCGACGCCGACCTGGAGCGTCGACACGATAGAACCTCGGCTGACGCTACTAGTGAGTTAAATGCGAGTAACTGTATTACGCTACTCTCGCCGCTCTGTTAGTTGCCTCCTGTTACTCCGCGTTTAGTCCCGTGTTAACGTGCGAAGAAATACGAATTTTGTCCGTAGAATAATTGCGCCTTGATTTTCAGTAAGATTGCCAGATTGCGTCACAGCCCCGTGACGTCAGCTGTAAGAAAAAAAGAGTATCGAATAAGTTATTTGATTAAAGCTTAATTTTTACGATTCAAGCAGTAAAATGTTAATGGCGAATATTACGAGCTAGTCTTACCGATACCGTCTACTGATTAGGGGTTGATACCCGTGACGATGAAAAATAAAAAAAATAAAGAAGGTATAATCGTGGGGGGTTAGAAGTTTCGTGGCCTACTTGTTGAAGCTGGAAGCAACAGTTTGCTCTTTAAGCTCACCCTCTCCGAGTTGGATTCTCTCTTTTGAGTCTGGAGGATGGGAAGTTAAGGGTAAGTAAGCGGGGGATGGCGAGATATATTGAGATATAACGGTAGATGAGCTGATACTATAGGGGTAGTTAACCACGAGTAAAATAATACAATAGTCACAGATAGGAGTTTGATGAACGTCGTGGAAATGGAAGGGAGCAGGACGAGTTTGATCTTCCTCACCCTGAGTCAAGGGATGATTTCATCCAGGAACGCTGTTCGGATTGAGAGGGTGGAAGACGATAACAATAGGGGCAGGAAGTCGCGAAGAGATTCGAGTGGAACAGGAGCGACGGTGGCGCCACCACAGGAAGGATACTACTGGCGGTTAATTGAGAATCGGATCTTGTTGAACTTTCTGACGATTCCCGCTACTATCTCACATCAGATTAGGAGCTCGTAGTCGCCTTTCTGATTAAGCTATTCACTTCTATGGAAACTGCATTAAGGTTTGGCGCTCTTCTACAAACGCTGCTCACTGATTGCCTTTGCGACAACTCACAGACAATTTACAGTCATAGGTCTTGTTTACACCGGGCGTATTAATGTCTATTTGTCTCATTGCGTCTTATGGGAATAAAATGAGAGGGTTCTTTTTTTGTTGGTTAAATTTTCACTATCACTTGTGTACATTTTTAATGATAAGCTTATTCGATCTGTATAACTGCTACAGTATTAACCACTAAGTGCAGTACAGTGTAGTCCTAATTGACAGAGAAGACAGCAGGAAACTGAAGTACGATACCCATGGAATTAGCGTAGTCTTTGGAATAGTGATCTACAATAGTTTACAGAATATCCCTAGAAATTCCCTAGCAGTAATAACGGTGTAATGTAAGCAGTGATAAAAAGTGCGGTATAAAAATAAAAATAGAGTATATAAAAAAAAAGAAAAGAAAAAGGAAAATGGCACTGTCACGCTTTACAATAAATTCCGAGGGTTATGACGGCCGACAGGACTTTTCTATTAGTCGTGGATTATTTTCCAAAGGGGGTCGCGCGTACTCTTACTACCCACATGGGCGAGGGGGTTGACTTTGGGAATTGTTAGATACACCAGGATTACGCAGGGGTATTGCATTATATGGTGGTATATAATAATAGAAAGCCAAGGGTGGCGAGAAGCAGGCCGAGAACAAGAGCGGCGACTAGGAAGTATAGCTACGCGGTCAGGGGGATGATAGGGGGTGGATTTTGATAATGAGGTCAGATGAGTAGGCAGCCCGGCGATATCACTTCATCATACGTCGCACGTCCGGTATAACCTGTCAGTGGCAAAGCCGAACCAATCGACTGGTTTCAACCCCTTACCAATACAAAATCATCCCCGCGGCTCTGGCATCCGCGGGTACGCTTCAACCCCTTTGACAATAGCCACCCTCTTGATCGCTACTCAAGCGCTTCATTTTGATATGCTCCATTCACTGATGCTTCCACATACCGTGTATATTATCATTCACACATGCATATATATATATATAGATACGAACAAAAACATCCCCTGTTATTTACAGAAAATCAACCCCTTGTATATATTGTTGTGCAATAATTTTCATTTTCTTTTATAATTTTTTTTCCCCGAGCGTAAAGGAACTGAGAAAATAGATGGGGATGGTAAGGGAATGGATAAGGGTGGATGGCCGGAGGGGAGAGGAAGTAGTGGGAGTACGATGTGGATTCTTCTGGAAAATAATGACGGATCCCAAGGGTGCGTTCTTTCAGTAAAATGCTGATTGCTCCCCCGACAATCTACTACCCTATGTCGCCGCTCAATCCAGCTTCCCTTCTACGTTCATCTTCCTTTACTCTGTCAATTTGCTATTCCTCATTTTGGATTAGCCAATCCGCTTGCGAGCAACTATTAATCTCCTTTAATGAGAGGATCAGATACTATTCGTGCTACTTACGTGAATTGCATTGATATTAATTATTAGGCCTTTTACGTGGTTAATTAGCAGTTTCTTAGAACCGACGGAAAGTCACTTGTACATGTAGCGACTTTTATTTATTCAAGTTCAACCCTCTAACAGGGGTTGCAGAGGAGTTCTATACCTTGCAAGTAGAGAAGATAGCCATTTTTGGTACTGATACAAGCACAGCATCCTGAAAGACACTGTAAGGAGTGAATATTGAGTTTAGAGTCGGTGAGTGAATTATCTCGGATGAAAAGGACTGTAAGAGATCCAGTAATTAATCATTTCAGTGTAATGTAATTAATATGTTAACCTGATAAAAGAATGAGTCAATTAATGAATGAATGGACGAAGGAAAAAAAATAAATGAAAATTCAAGAGACTGTTCTCAAGTTTTGACTTAATCTTGTAAATTTAGACACTCCTGCTTTCTCTGCTTTTTTTTTTTTTTCAAGAAATATAAAAGTGTGCAATATGTAATGACACCCAATTCTCGCTCACTGCTTTCTTCGTCACCCTCTTTTTTTTTTCTTAATACTTTCTTACAGCCCTTTTCAACCCCTAAATATCGAAAGCACTCAAGGCCCGTTTCCTCCAGTAGAGAATTGTAGAAAAGAAATCGAACAATAATCGTCCCTTCGATTTTCTCGTGTATGCAGGAGTGGCAGGACAAGCAGGAGAGAATAACAAGGGCCTAATATGAGAGAGAGAGAGAGAGAAAGAGAGCGTAAGAGAGAAAGAGAGGGTGAAAGTGCAAATGCGCCATCAGAAGATTGCTCCAATTTACGTCGATTTAGTCTCACCGACACTAAGGGTGGAAGACGCTGAAGTTCAGGTTGTTGAATTTTGAGTGAAGGAACGAGATTCGATAAAGAGAACAAGACCGAGAGAGAGAAAGTAAAGAGAGACAGAGAAAGAGAGAGAGAGAAAATATCTACTAAGTGAAGCACTTTTCATCTAAAAACCGTGAAACTTTTATCGAGCCGGTACTGGGTATAGAGCCTCGAGTATCCAACAGCAATTCCAGGGTGTGAAAGGGTTCTTCACCGTCGCCATCAAGAGATCCAATTAAAAGCCCATCGCCAAGGAAGTTTGCACAGTTTACGAACCTGGTTGACACACGGTTCAAGTCGTGTGCGTGCTACGCAAAAAACAGTAAACTCTGCCAGGGCTATTGCTCCTGGTGGACTCCGTGATGAGATTGCTGGCAATCAGTTTTCCACGAAGCAGCATCTACCTCGAGATAAATCTTCGTCGACCCTTTCTCCACTAGGTAGCCGAACAATCAACAGGCGCCAAATTCCCAGCCAAACACTGAAACTCGAGTAGAGGCTGTAGTAAAATTATCTGATAAATTACTATTGAAGTAACCATTATGGAAGGAGATAATAATTTTTACAGAAGGACCGTACCGTGTAAAGGTGCACTGAACGGTTGATTAATTTTTCTTATGCAACCGTAGCTAATATCTTATTTATCTGTTAACAGAGCAGCAGGACCAAGTAGCGCACAGCAGGAAGGACCAAGAGGATAATGGGTGGAGAATGGAGCGGTTGGCTACAGCGATGTCGGGAATCACGAGGACTCGTCCTGGTGATCGTCGCCATTGCCCTGCTGCTGGACAACATGCTGCTCACCACTGTCGGCAAGTACCTGGGGATACGATAACGTGTATAGATCATTAATTGATAGTGAAACTGACAAAGAGACTGGTCGTAATGCAACGGAAGTTGCATCCGTTGGAAATATCTCTACAACTTTTAACGACTTGGCTCCAGGTTACTTTTACTCTCTTTGTCTCTCACACTCTTTTGTCATACTCCTGGCCACTGATTCTCAAAGAGACCGAAAGACAATGTCGGGCAAAGATAACACCGGAAGTGAAGGGATCATTACGATTCGCAAAGGAATGAATACTTCGTTCTCTTTAAATTGAGACTCGGGACCTCAAAGGGATGAATTCAGAAAGACAAGGAACAATTGGCTAATTTCTTGAAATCGGTTTCTTACTTCGTTAAGATGAGATTCTGTCCAAAAGATGCGTTCCGGTCTGTCAGGTTATTACTTCCGGTGTAAGGGCAACGGAAATTCATGTCGCAAGAACGAAGGATATATATATACATATACCCTATGTAAAAGAAAGGGATAAGAAGTCACTTTTAAACTCTTTGAAACTCGACTGAATTTTCAGCTTATGTTACGTCACTCCCACTAGTAGATAAAGTATTCCTTGCGAGTTCCTTTCTCGAAATTTAGTATCTGAGTAGTCAGTAGGAATTTCCGAATTATTCAGCAACTGCAAAGTTAACGTAGTAAGAATTGAATAAAAAGAAAATAGAATCAGTCGTTTTACTTATGGTAAGTATAATACGGCAATAAGAAGAATGAGACATAAATAAATCTTACCTAGTAAAGATGAACTTATCTGATCTATATGGTATATTCCTCAATGCAATAATTATCGGTAATAATCCCCCAAGAGATTCTACTTAAAATTCCCGATCGTATTACGTAATAAAAATCCATATAATGCTCTTCGCCAGTCTGGATTCTCATTTAACCTCGGAAAGCCACCAGGATCAAATTCCTCGGCGAATGAAAGACAAAGAGGGGAATCAGCGTACAAGACTAAGAAAGAGAGAGAGATAAAACAGGAAGCCCGTCGGATAAGAAACGGTACGAAGGTAGCGATTTTTACTTCGGAGGAAAAACAATATCCCTGGGGACAGCAGAGGACTTTGCTTTACTTTCGTTCTGTGCGATACGGCAGGATTTCCTGCTAGGAAGCTCAATGTGTACAGTGAACGTAGATTCTAAAATTGTGAATATTTATTTTATTACAAGAGTCACTCCTAAACGTTTTACACGTACAGTACAATTTTTTATCCGTTGATTTTCGGAACTGTGAAGTATAAGGTACGTTTCGAAATTCACTACCAGTATCCTCGTGTCTCTGTTTAGCTGCTTGCAAATTGAGTAAGACACAACCATTTTCGCAGTACTGACTCTCTAGTCTTCTGTTCGAATATTTCGTAAAGTATAAGATTTTACCATGGATCACAATCGCGAAATATTGCGATAGTGAACGTTTATGAAATTCAAATTGTATTCTATAGGCCGCCATGTTTGATTTAGCGACACTAGCGTTTCAGAGATCCCGTGGTAGTTTCGCTTATTAAAACACAAGTCGGGACGCCGTGACCGGTGAAGGTTTAACGAATGGCGGGACAGATCGTAAAAAAAGATTTGATTGAGTAGCTATAAATTCAGAATTGGATACCGTACTGCACAGTGATCGATATTATTGATAGCAATGACAGTGTTCTAATTCGTACGTGTTGACAGATGTACTATGAACGTTTTAAGTAACTGCGATATAACCTGTGAATCTGTAGTGATTTGTATGACACGCGTAGCCACAGTGCTCGAACAAGTCTATTCTTCTGCATAATAATAGGTGTTTAATTAAGATAAATTTATATCCAATGGCATCTGCATCGCTACGATAATAAAATTATTCATGGTATACCTTCAGAGCATTTGCCGGATAAATCCGGACAAGTTGAACAAAGGAACTGCGGGAGGGATGGAAGCATCGACGCCATTGTCGGTATTCCGATTACGCAATCGGGACGCTTCACTTTGAATGCCTGTGAATTTCGGAAAATTAAATTGCGTCAGGGTTCCTGCCCATATTAATTGTATCCCATGGCGAGTGACGATAATCGAAAATCGATTATACTTATCTTGCCCATTTACGGTGCCACGAGGAATTTCATGGAATTTTTCAGAAGACGCGTAAGCGCTTTACGAAGTCCTTATTTTCTTTTGTTTTTCTCGTTCTCTTTTACTTTCGTTCGTGACGTTGCTATTCTACTGCGAAAGGAGTCCAAGTAATGCACGTAGTTCTAGAAAGGTTTGTTTAAACAATGGCTCGATAAATACTGAGACATCGAGATCTACTCTAGGATACTTGCAAGTTTCTTCTTCCTTTCATTTGCATTTATTTCACTTAATGGAAACAAGTTCTAGGGACACTTGATTGAAATTTCCCGCCAGTCAAGTTGCCGGTGGCCACGCAACGGGGGATTTTTATTCTTTTATCGCACAAATTGATGCACTTCCGGTACAAATGAGTTCTATTTTCATGACGAAATCATAGCTATTAGCTCTGCTAGATAGGCTAGTGGTTTAGTATTTTTTATGCATTTGAAATTGGATCAAGGAGAAATTATGCCGGAAGTGTACAGAAGTGTTTCGCTTTGTGCCATAAAAGAGAAACGTCTACGAACGATTCGAATGGAAAATCGAACGTACAATTATTTGCAAAATTCATAACCAAATTAATATTATTCATATCAAATATACTATATTTTAAAATAGATACAGTGTGATTTGGGTACTCGAGCATTTCAGATTTTTTACGACAGAATGTGGAAGATGAACAGCGCAGAAACAAGATATGATATTAAGCGGAGTAAGAAAAGAGTGCTAGGGACTGTAGACATTAACGAACGGGAGAAGGAATGGGCAGAGAGTTGCTAAAGCTTTGTGGAGAACTTTATTGGCCCGAAGTACTGCGGATTTAAATACAATGGCAGCTCCCTTGAAAATCTTACGAGATTTCTCGACGAACAGTGAAAGAGAGCAAGCGAGGAACGAGCACAGCTGTTAGGGGCGAGGAGCCGTTTAAATTTCAAGGAAAACTTTGGGTAAAAGCCACAATAAAATTACCATAAAAATGCCCGAGGCGGCGGGGAACCCTGTGAGAGACGTAATGAGAGGGAAAGATGAAAGTTCGAATATACAAAGGAGAAAAGAAGCAAAAAAAATCGACATGAAAAAGCATTACACCCACTGTCTCCAGAAAATACAAAATGCACTTTTAAAAAAATGTATCCATACCTTTCTGTAGAATTAATCTCAGAGCGGCTACGTGGGTATTCCAAATATAATCTTTTTCTGATTAACCCAGGTCTTCAAAGTATAAAAGTTATGTATAAATCCGTACAGTCCCATAAGAATTTTCATAGCAACCGTTTTTATGGTATTTCCCTTGATTTCATGGAAAGAAAAGACCACCCCCCGTGAAAACGAGGCGGTCACTCGGTTTTTCCGAGCTTTTAACTTTTCACCCCCTGGACTGACCTTTCCCAGTCACCGTGAAGCAGCTGCCACTTCTATCGGCTTGGTCGAGTCAAGAGGGTGGCTAAGTCCAGGGTGCCGCGTTCGAGCTAAGGGATGTTTAATTCACGAGGCAGTCCTTCAAACGGCATGCGAAGAAAACGCGGCTAGGAGAAAACGTATGGGGGTTTCTCCTGTCACGCCGCCAATCCAGATAAGTGGTCATGCATTTATGGAGTGGCGCTCCGTTACGAAATACATCCCCTGGGAGTCTTGCCTTTGGCAGACCCCTTTACAACCCCATACGTTTCAGGTATACACCCATAAATAGTTCATGATTAACCACCACTTTAATTAAAATCACTAGAGCGCGCATGGTGCTCTCGTTTATGCTTCTTTTGCTTATTTTAAAATAAAGTGAAAGTTATTATTCATTGTTTAGGGGGGTGGAAAAAAGACTCGATCGTTCGGGACTATTTTGATTGTTATTCCATTAAGGGTTGACTGACAAAGCACGATTTGCCATGGTGAATAATTTATACTTCCACTTGTTGCTTCGACGATCCTGCTCCTGACTTCATCCCCTAGAGGAACTTAGCCACGCGGAGTACTTCAGAGCAACGAGGGTGTTCCGACCTTTTCGTGCTTTTCACGTTGATAAAATAGGGGTTGGAGGTGCTGGGATTTGAACCCAGGACTTTCAGCATGCGAAGCAGACACTCTACCACTGAGTTACACCCCCAGGGATGATGATTCTAGTCTCGCGACATGTGCTAAACCTACCACGAAACTTTACCCTATAATTGAATGCCTTTTTTTTCCTTACTGGATGAAATATCGTGCGTGGGATGAAATATCTGAATTCGACATCCGAATGCGCGGCTACCCCTTGACAAAAACGAAATTTTCCATCGAAGCTTAGGGGTTGTTATCGGTGGATTTGCCTGGTGTCGAAAGACAAATCTTACGGCGAGGATTGAAGAAAATCCTCGCTAGGGACCTGGACGACACACTCCTTCTGATCCTACGAAAATATAAGATTCGAAAAACAGTGGATTCGTGGTGAATTTCGCGAATGAAGATTTAAGTATAATAAACAGTAGCATAATAGCATATACTAATATAAAATTTATTAATGCACAACAGTGTAAATAATTATCAATAAATCCTAAGAAAAATTAAGGATAAACGTGGACACTGTGAATTTAAAAAAATCTGTGTTCCTTGGCAAATGTTTATTAATGCGTTTTTTTTTAATTTCTATTATATTTTCTTAATGGTAGTTCCCATCATACCGGAATTTCTCTACGACATAAGGCACCCCAACTCAACCCTTAGCGAACACCTTGAGAATGCAGTTGCAAGAACCACCCCAATTATGACAACGACAACCACCACAATGGCGACAACAACCACTCCAAAATGTCCGTGTGCACCGAATGCTTCAAATAATTCTCAGTTGGAGTTTCTAACGAGTACAACAACCACGATGGAGTCGATAGGTATTTACGAAATTTCATTATTAACAAACAATTATTCCATCCAAACGTGCCAGTCATTAATCATTATACAGAATCAGTAGCGTCGCTCGAATATAACTAGTTTACTTCCAACATTAATTACGCTAACGAATCTTACAGTAGATAATTATGAACTCTCTTAATTAGAGACCAGCACCATGAACGCGACAACGATATCTGATGATCCAGAAAAGGAACAAAGGCACAAGGAACTCCTCGAGGAAACTGTAGCCGTGGGAATAATGTTCGCTTCCAAGGCTTTCGTTCAACTTCTGGCAAACCCCATTGTTGGTCCACTTACGCATAAGTTCGTGCTAAGCAAGAGATACAACAATTTTCAATATAATAATACATTATAAAAGAGTACAAAGTTATTCAATCATTTTACTAATTTCAGAATTGGATATAGCATACCCATGTTTACGGGATTCATCATTATGTTTATTTCAACATTGATATTCGCCTTTGGACGCAGTTATGGAATTTTGTTCCTGGCAAGGGCTCTTCAAGGAATTGGTTCTTCTTGTTCCAGTGTTTCCGGTAACGTTTCTGTAATATATATTATCATAAACAAGCAATTCCTATCCAACTGGAAATTTCAATTATATCCGAAACACAGAAGCATCGGTGGTTCAGTGGTAGAATGCTCGCCTGCCACGCGGGCGGCCCGGGTTCGATTCCCGGCCGATGCAAAATTTCTTTTGCCAATGAATCTATTTTGCATTGATCACTTAGCCAGATGATATATGTAAAATTTTAATCTTAGTTCACCTACGAGTAAAATATATTCCGAAGGTGCCATCTTCTTATGAGTTTCAACGTGAAACAGTCCCCCTGAACCTTACGTTTTACTCGCCGTTGGACCTTATGCAATAATTAGACAAAAGAGAACAAAATTTAATTTGCATCGGCCGGGAATCGAACCCGGGCCGCCCGCGTGGCAGGCGAGCATTCTACCACTGAACCACCGATGCGTGTGTTTATTAACCGTTTGAGTCCCAAGCAGCGCGATCGCGCTGTTCAGTAATACCCCCTGGGACTCAAACGGTTAAAAGCAAATATCGTTGGACAGTCCCGGATTACAAAATTACCAAAAATAATACGACTGATATTGGTTCCTACAGGTATGGGAATGTTAGCCGAGAGATACCAGGACGATAAGGAACGTGGAAACGCAATGGGAATAGCCCTTGGTGGTCTAGCCCTAGGAGTCCTTATTGGCCCACCCTTCGGCGGTTTAATGTACGAATTTGTAGGAAAATCCGCGCCCTTCCTGGTCCTGTCAGCCCTGGCACTTGGCGATGGACGTTAGTGACAAAAATAAATTATAATCAATTCCGTCGTCTGACAAAGTAAACTTACAATTTACAAATATAAAATAAAATTAGTCTTGCAGCTCCTAATGCTTCAGCCGTCGGTAGTTTACACGGAAGCCGAGCCGCCATCATTAAAAGCTCTGATAATGGATCCCTACATCGTGATAGCAGCCGGTACTGGAAATTGAATATATAAAAATTTATTGCTCATATATAATGATGCATTTTTCCCACAGGTGCCATTACCTTCGCTAACATGGGTATCGCCATGCTTGAACCTAGTCTACCTATATGGATGATGGACACCATGGGCGCAAGTAGATGGAAGCAGGGGGCCACGTTTTTACCTGCTAGTTTGAGCTATCTCATTGGAACTAATCTATTCGGTCCACTAGGACACAAAATGGGAAGGTCTGCATTACTAATTACTTTCAATTATTTCAATATTTTAGTCAGCCTGGGCCTGTTCACTGCGAGGTACCAGTGAAGACGTCAAACCAAGGGCCTGGATAGCTCAGTCGGTAGAGCATCAGACTTTTAATCTGAGGGTCCAGGGTTCGAGTCCCTGTTCGGGCGATTCTTTTTGCTGCTCCAAGTTAAAAAGACGCTCCAGACTGTCACAGATGTTGTCACTATGATATAAGCAGTATAGATCATCACTGTTGTGATTGACAATTTAATTTAACAGTGTTGCGAATCGCTGTGACGTAACGATGATTGAACGTTATCATAACTGAATATAGCTGCGATAAGGCTGCAATGACGTATCATAAGAGGCCAACTGAGTAAATATATATCTGGTGTTATTTTATTGCAGATGGCGGGCGTCTCTGATTGGACTTGTCGTGATTGGCCTCTGTCTCATATGCGTGAGTTTTATAGGGACTGTACAACGAGATAGATTGTATTTCTATAATTTATTGATAATTGTACTTTAAATGTCTCTATTTTTTTTTTAGATACCACTTGCAAGGAGTATAGATCATTTGATAGTACCTAACGCTGGTCTTGGCTTTGCCATTGGTATGGTGGACAGTTCTATGATGCCTGAACTTGGATATTTAGTTGATATACGTCACACAGCTGTTTACGGTAGCGTCTACGCCATTGGGGATATTGCATTTTGTTTGGGATACGCCGTAGGTACGATAACTTATCAGTGACAATTATAAAACTCTTCTCCCCATATTGATATTTCACTGGAAAAACTATAAAGAATTAATAATTATCGTGCTAGACAAAATCATATTTTTTCGTATGAATACGTTAAACTATAAATGCTTCCGGGATTTATTAATTCAACTATTAGCCCCTTTGTTAATTAAATTGCAGCATGACGTGCCATCTATTGAAAACTCTGTTGAACTACAAGATTATAATGAAAATTTCATGACTGCGATGATAACGCTACAGGAATTTCTTAAGATTATGAAAGAATTTATCAGAATTTCTCACAGATGGCGCGACGTGTGTTATCCCATAATGATCATACTTGAATTTACTGTTACTCAAGTATCTCATCGACCGCATACTAATGAGAATTTTGAAGTAGCATATTAAATGTATTCAGTACTAGCTACGCGAAAACGAAAAAGTCACGTAATGATGATTTCCAAAAAAAAAAATATTCCTCCACCGTGACAATGTTTGCACATTGCCGTGACCAGGATTCGAACCTGGGTTACTACGGCCACAACGTAGGGTCCTAACCACTAGACGATCACGGCTATCGGAGGGATTAAAATTCGCATAATCATTTTTCCAACGTAATCGTAACTAGATCAAATTTGATACAAAGAATGACAAACATACGGATAATCCGTCTCTTGCATGTAAGTAATAAATAGCTGCAAAGTTACGTAATGAAAAAAAAAAAAAAAAGATTTCGCGAGCGTAAAATAAAGTGCTAATTGACCGAATAAATGTCGAAAAGAAATATAACGTACACAGTATCGTACCGAGATATTACTTGAATTCCAAAAAAAAGTTAATCTGCATCGGCCGGGAATCGAACCCGGGCCGCCCGCGTGGCAGGCGAGCATTCTACCACTGAACCACCGATGCTCATGTTACGTTGAAATATCCCAAAATAATTCACGCATTATATTAAGGTCAAATTAGATTATTTTTTAATTCATTCACAGGACCAGCCCTCAGCGGTACATTAGTGAACAGTATCGGTTTCGAGTGGATGCTCTTCGGTATAGCCATTTTGAATTTCCTCTACGCGCCGCTCATGTACTTCTTGCGTGCGCCTCCTACGAAAGAAGAGAAAAAGGTAAGAAAGATACTCGTAAAAAGACGTATCGATCATTTTGAATCGTTTAAACCCTGATTAATACGTTCTTTCAGTCGTTAATTATCGGTGAAAAATCGTCGGTTCGCTATGTGACGTATCAAAACGAGGAGGAGGACCAGTAAACAGAGATTAAGAAAGCAGAGAGAAACATTTTATAAAATAGTATTGCCAATAAGTATTACTTTAAGTTTTCTCTTTTGTGGGACACAGAGTAATCCAACGGATTGGAAATGTTACGCGTCTGTGTTAACAACGTTTGAGCTTTCGTACTTTCACTGTCGCCGCCATTTTCTTTCCCTTTCTCGACCCTCTGTCAAGAATGTAGGTTTGACTTTCGTCGCCAAGGATTCTATACGCTTTCTGCGAATCAAAGTACCGTCGCGAACGATCGGCAGAGACGATCGAACTTTGCGATAATCGTAACGGAGAAACAGGAGAGGAAAAAAGAAAACAGTAAACAAAATAAACACGAAAACAGAGGACTGAACTCAGTAAGTCTCTCATGGGAGTTCAAGACTCGATCGTCCATACCTGAACTCGTATGTGGTACGTACATAGGAAAAACCGAGTTTTCTGAAAAAAAAAAATCATGAATAATACCAAATTATAAATACCCAGTTTTATATATAAAATCATGATTTTTCTTTCTTTTTTTCTTTTCTTATTAACGTCTGGCAACGATAGACACAATGCTGGGTCTTTTCAGTGATTATGATATCTATTCTTTATCATAAAATTATTTACTGATTATATCAGTATATCAATTTTCGGATACTCGGTGGATAGATAATAGTTTAGTATGACACTCCTAACACATACGTATCTCTATATTTAGGCTAATTATATATATATTAATATACAAATCCATACATATGAGCTACTGACGCAGGTTATTATGCGTAGAAGATATTTCATTATTTAATATTAATATTTTCAATGTATTAATCCGTTCTTATTCTTTTTTCAATGAGATTCGCGAAGCTTCTTGATTTCTTTTTTTGTCGAGGGACGAACGCGAAGCAGTTTGATTAAGAATAATAATCGCAGAGAGAATATGATACGAGACACTGTACTTTAAATATATATTTTGAAGCTGATAGACGAGGGAGAGGGAGATGGAGCCAGAGCTAAATAGAGTATAGAAGGGAAATACGATGAATGAAATATTAATAGAATAATGTATGTATAAATATATAAATAGGTCAGTAATTTTAAGAGGGACGTACACACTAATATCGTAGACCGTTGTACAACGTACGTGTGAAGAGAATTGGAAATGAGATAATTAAGTGCTAATGGCTTCATTCGTGAGGACATATAGGTGCAGATAATGTATGTTGCATAACGTCTAAGCTCCGCGTATTAGCCTAATTTTAAGTAAAAGAAACGTGATTGCGTTTCCATTAAGAAGAATCTAACGAAACGTCCGTATAGGAGAAAAAGAAAAAGGGCGCCAAAAATCAAGGTCGATTCAAAGAGCAAGATTTCCTCGAGCAAGAGAAAAATGGTTTGAGGATTGAGATAACGCGAAGGAAGATAATTACGAGAGAAGAATAATAGAAAAAGCCAATTATCGAAACTTGCTTCCTCGCGTCGGAAGGTCGACACTTGTTCTTCGTCGTAGATTCAAAATTTAATAGGTTCGTTGGAGAATCGCCCATTTTGGATTCCCTGAATGGCTGCAGGGAAACCGTAAATTGTAAATGGGCCTTTATGAAGAATTCTCCTGTAGATTCGAAACGAGGGATTCGATTAAATGGCGTTTAATGGTAATTTCGCCCGCGAAGAAGAAGGTCGGCCGTTTACCCGGAGTTTAGCAATAATTATGAAATTGGCGGCCGGTTCGAGTTCGTGGACGACCAAGAACACTTAAAGAGAGAATTCGCAGTGAAAAACGACACGTTGTAGCAGCCCGATCTTAATGTTATGCTATGGAAAAAAAATCCTTATAGTATATCAAAAGACAAAAAAAAGGAAAATTAAAAAAAATACTGTCCAGGCCTCTGGAAAAAAATCTAGCGCGTTCGTAGAAGCAATACTGATAAAGAAAAATGAAAAAAAAAGAGAGAAGCAAAAATCAAGAAAAAAAGAGATATTGTACCGTACCAATTAATCATTTGTCGTGTACACGCCATTATAAAATGGCGACTAATTGTAGTCGTTAGAATGGATATATATATATATTAATCGTTTGAAATGTGATCGTCGTTGGTATTTATTACATTTCTTTACAGTGGCATTAAAGTATATTAAATCAATCTAAAATTGCGTAACTTAACACGATGACTTTCAATTCTACGTGAATGTTATACGATTGACTCGAGGATAAATCACCAAATGATTATATGCTTATTATAAACGTAAAGAGCTCGATTATCAAGAGGTCAATGTCCCGCGAGATCCTAAGCTACAGAGTGTACCGATAATGCATGTTAAACAATTAGATTAATAAATACCATTGCACCGGGATAAACATTAAACGTATTGGATGTTTGAATTTGTTCTATGTATAACAAAAGTATATATATACAATTATATTCGTGTATAATCACTCTACTATTATCGGGGTATAGAATAGCACAGTAGAATTAATCTTGGAGGCCTGGCTGCATTGAAGGAAAAATATTTGTTTGTTAATCCTTAAAAAAAAATGATTAAAACAGTAGAATAGATATTTCCAAAAATGAACTTAGAAAACGAACAGATTTTCGCTGCGAATTCACATCATACTAAATGAGGCCACTTTGTATTACTTTGGTACTGCATTGTCGGCCTACTCCCGGTACGAAACGCGAGTCAATTTTTTTTGTCGTTCACGAGGAGGCAGCATGAAAAGTGGGGCAGAGTGTGTGAGATGAAAAGGATTATAAGAAATTTTATATAATCTAAAAAATATAGTTATGGTAATAATAGTAATAATAAGGAAGATGCCTCTTGACAGCTCGACCGGCCTTCTCTCGTCAACTGGCGAATTTCGGAGCTGGTATTCTTTTTTTTTTTGAAAAGTGACTTTTGAATCACTTACGAGTAGTCTGTAATACACGTGCGCTTTAAAAATATTACAGAATGTAAATAAGTAGTTGCAAGGTGCGAGTGCTTGATGATGATGATGATGATTGTTGATGAGGATGAGGATGAGGATGAGGATGATGTTAAGCATGATGATCATGAGTGTGACGATAATGACGCTGCTGCTGAGATACCTTGAGGAATGTTCTTTGAGCTCAGGAATTTTTGATTTTTCAAAATCTTCATTTTTCGCTAATCCAAAGTTCTTTCGTTGCTCGGAGACCAATTGAAATTGACGACAAGATCATTGAATGACGTTTATCTTGGTTCCTTGTGAACACAGTACAGGATCCATTTGTTAAGCTTATGAATGACAGATTTTTAAAAGCACAATTGGCATAATTTTTTTTTAATCTAAAGTGTCCCGAGTGTCTGTATGGAATATAAAAAAAAAGAAATACAGTAAAAGGGGAGGATAAGTAGCGATCATACTAGTATAGATAAGAGTATCTCGAATTGCGTATGCAATCAATAAAAGAAAATGCGTGAACGAAGTGAAAACGAAAAAAAAAGTAAGAAAAAAGATAATGCAACGGTTATGTACAAAGAATGAATGCAGAGGAATAACGCGCGATTTAGTGACATATCATTTATAACGGAATACAACGAAGAACGTAAATTCTTCGAAATTCTTCATCCTCTTCTGCCCCTTCCGTACTTTTCTTACATAATTTCATACATTAATTTTGCCATCGGTTACTCGGTGTTGCGACGCCCCAAAAGCGATACGAAAAAAAAAAGATAATATTCAAGAGCATGAATTATACTGAGCCAAAATAATCTTGAGGCGCGTTCACGCGCCGAATAGTTTATTATAATAGTTTATTATATTTGAGGTTATAATTAATGATTTTTCCCTATTTTTCAATCTAAAAATACCCTCTGCGTCTTAAAGAAACGAATTAGCAAGCGGAACTGTACGTAACGAATATTATCCCCTCTTGCCCTGAAGTTGTCGCCTAAAGTCTTGTCGCTTGTCCCCACGAACTTCGATTTCCGTTTACGCGCCGAAAGGGACCGATTTGAAAAATCGACAAAGCTCAGTGACTCGTCGAGGGCTGCTATTGTGAACAGACAATAAGCGAAAAAAAATCCGAGAAGAGAGTTTATCTCGTGCGCGCGCAACTCTTCCCGTACACGTCGAGATGGCGGTTCGATCGCCAATCCGATCTATAGAGAGATCGATTTTTTACGGCGCGATCGATCAGTTCATCGTTCCTTCTTTTTTTGTGTACGAATTTTTCTTACTTTCTTGTTGTGACAATATTCGTCTCCCTACTAACGCTTTTTTTCGCGACAATCAAAAAGAGAAAGACAAATTGAAAGGAAAAAAATCACTACAGTCTTTCCGGTACTTCCCCCGCGAAAGAAACCGAAGATTCACGAACAATGCCGATATCTTCAGCCTCCTTGAGAGCCTATAGAACGAATGGAGAGAACTTTATTAGCATTAATCATTAGAAAGATTATTTTGAGAAAGATCAAAAGGCGGATAGGGGGACGAAGAATGGCAATGATTATGCTTAAACTTCCATGACTCAATTTTGTCATGATACTTTACCTCCATTGATATTTCTTCAAAGGCGCATATCCTTTTGTTCAATTAATTATCGCCACTCTCGACGGTGCATAACGAGAATAATAAACGAGAATATACCAAGCTAATGGAAGATACAGTTAAAATAGTTAATCGATTAATTAAATAAATAATGGAGGCGTGTCCCGTGAGAAGTCGCGTTCGATAAAATTAAGCGTATCGTATTGTCGTATCGTAAATATCTTAATCAGCTGGTGTATGGGTCCGACATAATGCCTGTGTATAGTTGACTAACTAGAGAGAAAGAGGAGGATAGGAAGAGCGAGATGCGACACGAGAGAAAGTATCAAAGAAGGATAAAGAAAGTAAGAAAAAATATAGGAACGAAGAACAAAGAAAAATGAGTAGAAATCCTGTGGAAATGAATATTCTCCACAATTTGATACAGAGAAAAACTGACAATGTTACGCAATGAAAAGAAAGTTAAGAAAAAAACTGTCAAGTTAAAAAATCTACAAACCAAAATATATGAAGGCTATATTCAAAAGAAATTATTATATACTCGATTATATTATTATATAGTTATTGATTATAAGCGACGTTATTATTATAATTGTCGAGGAGAAGTCCTCGTTGTAGTGAAAGAGGGCTGAGAAAGGGATTTAAAAGAATAAAGAAAGTAGTCGGCTCCGAGGGTCGCCAGGCATTTCAAAGAAAGAAAGTGTAATCAGTAATGACAAAAGAATTTTGGAAAAGGAAAGGGTTAAAATGACAAAAATATATATATATCTATACCTATACGTCATTGGACTTGGAGAAGAAAAATGATCTCAAGGACAACATAACGAAGTGATCCCAAAAAAATTCTCCTTACGGTTTAAGGATAATTCAGAGGAACAAAAAAAATATAAAAGATAAGAATTCACGTTTGGCAGATCGCAACAAGATTCTAATTCGATTAGCTTGACTATTACGTCAGAATAGTTATTCGTGTTACTTTATGAGTGTACCTTGTGTATTATCGCATGTATATGTTCACGAGAAATGTATGCTGTGTCGTATTAATAAAAGTAAAACGTACCGATTGATTTTCGATTTTGTCCAGAATTTTTTCATCCTCAATTTTCGATTCCTCGGACGTTCCTTTGCTGGGGGAGATGTGATTTATCAGATCCTGTGGTAGATCCTCGATATTCATCTCCCCGTTTGAAATCTTTTTTACATAACTCAGCATCTCTCGTGTTTGATCCATAGTTCGCCGTAATTCATCTGAGATAAAATGATCATCATATGCAAGATAGTTATTTATTCGTTTACTGATACTTTGATAGATAATGTGGACCACATCTTACCAATGCCGGGATGAGCAGTTTCTGATAAAGATTCTGCGGTACCAGGATCGCCTGCTTCTTTGAGTTTCAAGAAGCATTCTTCATCTGAAAAGGATTGATTGCTAAATCAATGATTAATATAGCGTAAGATCAAGATGAATGAAAGTATGAAAAAAAAATGTTACCATAATCCAAATCTCTTGTGGCGAGGATTTTATTTTTCTCTGTTAGGTAATTGATTTCCTTTACACGCCGGTTTGTCATATCCAGTAAATTTCTATTTAGCTCTATTCTTCTTGTCAAAGCTGCCAATTGCAGCTAAAATGTGAATGATTAATTCTTCGTTAATACTTTACTTATTGCCAGTTAATTTTAATTAATTTCACGAAGTGGTATTGAGTAATATTTATATTCAAAATGTCTGTACAAATTACAGCATCTAACAGAGTAGGTAATCGAAGTAAATCAGTGCTGGACCGCTATTGAAACTATTTGTGTAGCTGATCTTAAATCATAAAGACTCACGTCGATATCCGTTGTCTTTGTACTTTCTATAGAAATGTGTTTGTCGCTAACGACATCCTCAAGAATTCCACAGAGAAATTTAAATGGCTCCACAGGATTTTCTCTTGCACGAACAAGAGAATCTTGTAGATCCTGAGACGTTAGGTCGTCGAATTCCATAACAGATGCAGAAGGTCCTTCGAAGCAAGTTAATTTTTCTATTGATCCTTCGGCTGCTATCATTTTATCAAGAGTTTTGGATCTTGTTGTCTTCTTATTCAAAATATCTGACAGGGCCCTCGTATCCTTTGAAGATTCAGTGGGCTGTGCCTTCCTGCCTTTAGAATCCTTCTTCGAGAAGTCAGCACCTTCTTGTTTTGTACTAAATAAGAAATACTTTAAACTTCCATTAAACAAAAATGCAAAATTCGTTTTGGAAATTCATTTCTTACCCTTTTTTCATTGCTGTCCTCAAAACTTTAATGTTACAACGAAAACATTGACATGCGGGAATCCTACTGGTTGCCATGACATCAAAATGTTGGATCAATTTTCCAGAAATGTTAGATTTAAGATGAAAGCAGGTAACTGTGTCAAAAACAAGAGAAAAAAAATACTTTCAGTAATCATTTTCATAAGTAACATTTATTTCAGCACGTATCCTCATCGGTATATAAAACAGTTTAATAAAATTAATAATGTTCAAACGTGTCTATCGCCTAATGACTATCTAGTTCATGTTACTTACAAAAGAAACGTACACACGAAAAGATCAGGAAAGAGGAAGAGATAGAGAGAGAGAGGAAAGTAGAAAAGAAGAAGATTAAGTAAAAGTACAAGAGAAGAAATGATAAAAGGAAATACCTTGAAACGCGAACCCCCCAAGGCTCCTAGTAAATAATAAATATATCGTGATTCTATATATACGAATAGATCGCTTCTTAATCCTAGAAGTCACAATCAATCCTACGATTAGTCAATCTAATCCAGTCCCAATTCCAAAGGACAAATTACTTTTTAGTGCTACCCGAGTACAAAGCACCTTTAACTATATTACCAGAACAAAAAAAGAAATCTTCACCTTGTATCACAATGCCGACTCTATCTAGCTCAAAAATGTCGAACAAAGAAATGATAAATTGTTTGTTCAAAAGTCAAAATGGATTCTGGGCCAGTTAGTCAATTAGTTGCCAGTTTATCTCTTTCTTATTCTATAATCCGAATTGTTTTCTCACTACGTTCCTCCACTCAACGCTATGTTTGAAAACAAAATGGCTAACTGGTCCTGACCATGGAGATAGAAAAAGATCAGAGCGCAGCGTCCTGGAACGCAGATTCGACAGGTGAAAAGAACCTATTACTGTTATTATACGCGTACGCAGACAGTGTATTCGTTACAAATAGGATATATCACAGGTAAGTGGCCTTTGATGATCTAGAAGTAGATGAGTCGAGCGTCTTCGGGATTCTGCTCCACGGGACAGTACGGACACTTGAGCCTGGAAATAAATTGGTTCCTTTTTAAAAAGTGATTTCGATATCGGTGCACCATGACCTCGCATTCCTCGAGCGACTTACTTGTTCGCGCTTGTGAGTTTATTCAGAGCGTCCCGCGATATTACGTGACCACAGACCAGTTTCATTGGCGGATTATTTTCAGTGCTTTGCTGACGAAGAATCGGACAGGCGAATACCGAATGGTACTGACTCTGTTTCCCTAAGTCAATTTCGATCTGGAAATGAAGTATTAATTAGAGATAGAGTAAGTAAAGTAGAAGGTTAAGAAGAAGACAGGAAACCTTACCGGAAGTTCGTCCTTGCCATTCCAAATACCAGTGACCTGTCTCTGTTGCATTACTTGTTTTATGTTTAGTAATGCCGGCAAGGCTGTGCACCCAGCATTTATACTGCGAAGGATATTATTGTATGAAGATTTGTAGCATCGATGAATTAGATATATTAGAAGGGGTTGTATGAGGTTATCGAAACTTACCATACAGATAAAGGACTGTCTACGCTGAGTCCAAATAGCATACAGGCATCTTTGGCAAATACGTCATGAATGTCAAGCCATAACGTGGGGTCTAGAAGGTGACTGTACGGAGAAGACTGTATTCCGTTTGGTAGATACAATAAAGTGCCCATTAAGGATTGGACTTCCTTTTCATGACGGCCTACAAACTCTGTCAGATGCTTACGAGCATACATTATAGCTTCGGCCTGCTTACTTGGGCCCTGTTGCACTAGTCTTATGAAGTGCAGTCTGTGCAGTTTGAATTCCAGGGAGGAATCCTAAATATGATATTTATAGGTTAAGTTTAGAGCATGATAATTATTAATGTATATATCTACCATTGCTAAAAGAGGTTCTCTGAAATGTCTGGCCCATTCTAAAGCTGGTTCTAGATTTCTTTGCTTGAGACAGTCCAATATATGATTCAATCCTGCAAATGGCTCCTTCGAACCTTCGTCGCTCTCTATAGAAGCTTCCTGAAATACATACTTTATATGAGCAACAAGATCATTAGTTACAATGATTCATTGGGGAATCTATGCTTACCGCTGCTAATTCATCAGCAATATCGAACATTCCCTGACGATAAAAGTGCCGACAAATAACTTCATTGAGTAAATGAGTCTTTTCTGGTCCTGAGAATACATCCTCACGACTCGTGCTAGCAAAGTCTGCGATGAAGTTTCTGTCTATTGCCTTGCCAACTTTGGATACAGTACTGTGAAGATCACGGTGATCTGTTGCCAAGCGTTGTACCGTATCCCTGACTTTGGTCATCGCCTGTTTCAGAACTTGAACCTGTCCTGGTGTCAGTTCATGATCCGGTGGTGCTGTTTGAAAGATGCCATTTTTAAAAAATGCACGTCATAAATACACCATCCATCAAAGTGTATGACATACAAATCCACGTATTAGAAAGTAAATAAGACAAAAAGCTAAGGATATGGAATAAATAAGAAATAGGAAAATACAAAAGTAATGAGCTCACGTAACAACTGTATCATTTACAGGATATGGCAAAAGAAAGATATATGCAATAAGAACGACGCAATGTTTTGGAAAATACAGAAGAGGCTTTGTTCTAGTTACAGTTGTCAAAGTATAAAAAGATTAGCCAGTACCTTCTTCTAGTTCCTTTTTCAAGGATTCAATATGATTGATGAGGTCGCGCAACACAGTGCCTGCATGTTCATTTATTGCTCCAAATTTTAATAAAACTTTATCAACTTCACGTTCGACAGCATTGCAAGCCTCCATTATTGTTTTTCTCATTGATATTGCGCGTCACTACTCGACGTCACTGGTATTTTCCTGCGACTCTGGCGCCTCTATTTCCTACAGCCGTCATTGGTTATTCACAAGATCCAAGAGAAAGCGGCACCTTTAGTTGAATTTTGAATAATTTTACAAATTATTTGCATATAGGTACCATTAATTTAATAACCTATAATTATTTACAGAATCTCATATACTATTTTCTTCGTAACACAGTGTAGTTATATTGAATAATAGGACAAGAAATAGTAGAAAAATAAACAGTTCGCTGCTTTGGTGGAGTTATTTATTAACACTTAGAACTGATAATCTTAGCTCGATCATGAACTTCATAACACAGCAGTGGGTCCTCCTGGTTAAATAAATAGAAATTTTGCAAGAACTCTTGAAATTTCTCCTTCGTGTCGTAATGGCACGATTTGCAAAATATACTTTAGTTCGAAATGTATCTTAACTTGGAAAATAACAACTTTTACAGACATTTTACAGATAATACGTGACCTTAACCCATTTCATATGATACACTGATAAATATTACTTCTATACTACATATTATTATAATGATAGTTCTCTTTAACTTGACTCTTTAATGGAATTATTAGCTGGAATTTATTTCTGCAGTTTGTTTATTTACAAGAGTATTCATAAGATGTTTGCCCATTTAACTCTCAATAGGATTGCCCTGTAACACAATATTAATTTATAAGTCACAGTTTATGTACTCAGTTTATCAAATAAAATTGACACCTACCCATTCACGAGCCATTACCAAAATGGTAGTATTCCCCAACTTTGGTCCAATCAATGGGTTCATTTGAACCATATAACAGCACAGCCAGCTAAAACGTAACAATTTAGCCTATGAGTTCCTTTATTCCTTATACCCTGTATACCGTACTATAAAAAAAGTCTCTACTCACAACAACCAGCAAGTAAATGCCGTTAACATCAGTATCAATTGTTGGATTCTGAAAAAAAGAGAGAAATATTACACTCAAACATAAAACACTTTCAAATTACTACTACGGGTTTGCGTTCAAAGAAGAATATTCTTACAGATTAAAATTTCTGTTTTTGATTTTAAAAGTCATTTCGAGTATTGACTTGGAGCATTAATAGGATAAAAGATTCTTCTTGGGATGAGAATTTTCAGTAATTAACAGGTCTTTAAGATACTCCAAAATATTGAGTGATAAAGTGGGATGGGCCAAAAGTGTTAAAAAGATATACTCACCCGCGATTTGGGCCTTTGGGAACAAAAAATGGTAGAACAATGCCCACCACACCCCAGAGGATCGTAAATACGAGCATTGGCACCACGGAAGCTCCCATTTTTCCTAATTTTTCACTATCGGATAAACCTTCCGCAAAACCTTCCTTCACGATTGAGCTACTACTGGGAGCGAGTGTCACATGAGCTCGACTAGATTCGAGATATATCGCAATATCGAACTTATCGATAATCGAAACGAATTATTCATCCAATAGAAACGTCTGGTTACGAATACAGCGAATTTCAAAATCGTTTCAATTATATGGGAAAAAAATGTATTTCAATTTTAGCAAAGGTTTAATTGCTCAAATGAAGCAGAATGAGTATAACATTATTCGTAAAAAAAAATACATGAAATTGTACAAAACATTAGAATTTATCTATTATTTCCTATTTATGAACGAGTAGTTGGCTGTTTTAGAAACGCCCCATGTAAACTCATTAATCTTTCGTAATTAATAACTATCACTGAAATAGTTTTTTTATTAAGATTTGGTATTGAAGTAAGATTCAAGTACTCCGACAATACATGACTGATTATCGTCAAACCATTATATTGCAGATTGGAGGAAATCTTTAGTTCAACTATAGTCGGAGTACAGTGGAATCTTAGTTCAATTCCGAGCCGTAAAATATTTTGTAGTTTCTCAGTTCCTTTTTCTTTTCATCAAGAAACTTTATGATTTCTTTATATAAAAATAGACCTGTGTGTAAATCTATATCAACGTTAATCGTAATGAATTAATTCATTATTAAATTCTCGTAAATTCATTAATTGGACGGATTATTAGCTAACGCAGCATCACTTATTGCTCCTGTTAAGAATCAAGGAAAAATTATTCTCCGTGAATTCTTTGCTGCAACCTCAATCTTCTTATCGAGTCTCTGTATGTCCTCGACCCTAACAGATGTCTCAATGGCTGAAGGAGCATCTCCACCACCAACTGCTGAACACTCTCCAATCTTATCCATACTCTGGCACAAATTACCTAAATAAATGCCAGAAGCAACTTTAATATTTTCAGAATGTTCCCTGAAACTGTCTGGAGAATTCTTTATTGTCGGTTTGGCAGAGATCGGCGATTTTCCTAGACTCGAATTAAGCGTGTCCGAGAGTGACGTCACTTTGTCCAAAATGCCTAAAACAATTGAATCAGAAAGTAATTTGGAAATGTATCTTTCAACGAGAAAACTATTTCTTACTGGTTAAATCGATGCTCTCAGCAGATAAATCTAAATTGTCCTGGGAGATGAAACTGTCCCTGCTGAAAAGATGCTGTCTGATGCTCGATAAATTTCTCATCTTCAATTCATTTCTCATTGACGAATCTTCTGAATTCTCTCCTCTTCTTGGTGTCTTATACATGACGGATCTTTCTGTACGCATAGTACGTCCTCGCTTTATGTATGGAATAAGACAAGACAGATTCGATGGAGCTCTTGGTACACTGTTTGCTGGTTGTATAGATAATGGCGGCTTGTAGCTCTTCACTGTAAGATATTAATTGAAAATAATTAATTTAGATAATTAGGAACTATATGGACCAATGGTCTTGTCTTTACCCGTGTACGGAGTTCTTATGTATGTTAAGGACTTCTCGTCTCGTGGAAGTCCAAAAATGCTAGATGGAAAACTCAGTCTAGATTCTGAAAAAAAAAGTTTCTGTTATCATTCTTCGCACCTTTCGTTATTATTGTTTTATTTTATCTTAATTAAATATTGAACTTACCATTAAGTGTGTCGCCCTGTCCCATACCGGCTTTACCATAACTACTGTTCGTAAGTATGGAATTATTCATTATGGTAACCAAAGCTGGCTGTAATCTTTTGACGACATTTAAAATGAGTTCACATCGTTTTATGACACGAAGTTGCTGAGGCTCTGTGGCGTTTTCAATCAAAAGAGTCTTTGATGCTGCATCGGCCTCGAAAATTGCTAAGATCCAATGAAATTATTTTTCTTCTACTTATTTTGTTATTAATAATTGTTAGCATAAACTTTATACAACTTCAATTACTTACCGGCTTTGAGTTCCTGAATCATCATAGTAGTCTGTCTCTCTATATTATCTCGACCGATATCATTGACAGTGGCTGTCAATTGACTGGACAATGATACTGCTCTTTGTACAATTCCATGTACCTGGGCTTGTGTAACACGTTCTCTGTTATCCAAACAATCTGACATGACAGATACCCGCTCTTGCAGATCATCTAAAACTACCTGAACAGTAAATTGGAGGAATTAAACTGTTATAAAATATTGAGGATTTGTGGATATTGCCGAAATACGAACCTGACAGTATGCAGCTGAGTCAATAATAAGATCGACAACATTATGCAGTTTATTTATCTCCAATTGCCACTGTGCGGTCAACAACTTTACAGAAGCCTGCATCTCCTTGTTATCCGGATGCAAATAGAAGGAAGTGATGGCTGGTACAAGTTCTGTTTCCAAGGATTCAAGACTGGCCAGACAATTTCGAATTTTGTTAACTCCTATACACGTTAAAAATTGGATTCAGTATTTTTATATATGTGTCATTAGGTAAGAATGATTTACTCACTATTGATATCCTTACAGCAAGCTATGGCGAACATGCCTATTTGCATGGCTTTGTCAGTAACCTGATCAAATTCCTCTATGGCAGAACTCAAATCATTTTTTGACCTTTTCTTGGCAGTCAATAAATTTCCACAGGTCTTTACAAGCTTCCTTAGGGCACCAAATGGATCACTGAATACTTCCATAACGAGAGTCAAGACAGAAATATTCACTTTACGTTCAAGACGGTATAGAGCATCGTTGAGGGTATTCATGAAAAGATTATTCAATGTGGGGTCAGGTTTTTCAGATAGTAATTGAGTTTTCAAATTTTCGTATTCCGACATTATTGATTGACTTGTTGCTGTGATTGCGTTGAAATTGCACAGTTGACAGACTTGAGCAATGGCCATTGCATGTGAAAACACATCTTCTATTCCAAGCCACAGATCGGCACATTCTGTGATCAAATCCTCCTGTGATTTTCCAGGCATACCAGATATTATATCCAGTACCAAATCCATTCTGAATGAGAGCAAGTTTTTAATCAATTTTTTAGATAACTGTTATTTAATAATTTTATTTCTCACCGTAGTACCTGTATACAAAGTGATTCTCCTTTTCAAAATTCTCATCTTCCTCCGTTGGATTTTCACAGTCTAATACTTCTATTATCATCTTGAAACACCAACATAATCTTTCGCATATGTACTTCTTACATGTCTGCCATTAAAAAGAATTATGTAATTTATACACATAGTGTTGTCAAAGTATTTGTAATAGATAATTGGAAAATGCCAATATGCAGATTAAGGATGTTCAAAGTATCATCTTACACAATAAAATCCATTAAAAAGAATAGATTACATACATATATCGGTGCGTTCAGGTGATGCTGTTCTTGAATAACCTGTACAAGCATTCCAAAACTAACGCAGAGCTGACACGAATACAGGCCAATTTTTTCTGACAATAATTTTGATACCAAGTTCTTCCTGTAACGCTGCAATGGTTCGAAGACTTCCATTATGAAAATACCAACTTCCTGAAACAATAATTATTGTTAACAAACTAACAAAATAGTTCTAGTATTACTACCTTAATATTCTGAAGATCCTCAATCTCATTTACAGCACCCATTTCTTTGACATAATCCCAGCAGTCCTGGAGACTCTGTTTCAGCAGGAGACATTCCAACTTTTCCAAAGTTTTTAGGCAAGATAAGAATTTCTTAAAGAGCGCAACAGTCACGTCTTCGCCATTCTGACAATGGATACTCTGTACCTATTATAAAAGATTTTACAAGTTATAAGGAATAAAAGCGTAATCAAACTAAGAATAAACATAGTCTCTATTACATCTTACCAAATCATTCCCGTTACTTATAGAACAGAATTGTTCGATGATCCCAGTAATTTTGGATTTCAATTCTTGATAATCCATAGCATCCTCTTTCGATAAGTTTTCAAATTTATTCGCAAGACTTTGGAGTTGTTCGACAAACATAGATTTCACCGACACAACATCAGGTGGTTTAGCACTTTCACTCGCCAATAATTGCCGCAATTTGTTTATCTAAGAAGTGAACAAGATTCCCATTAACAAATATTAACAACGTACAAGTACAATTCTTATCATCCCCAAGTTACTTACGCAAAGTTAAATAATTTAAATTACCTGAACTTCAATAGGCTCCAGAACTTTTTGCATGCTTCTCGTCTTCAGTGACATTCTTCCAGATATCAAAAAACTCCAATATCTCTGTAAAAAGGATCCTCAACGATGTTCTCGATATTTAAAGTGACCGTTTGTAAACAAAACGAGCCTCGCAACCAGATATCCATAAGATAACTAATAATCTGCGTATATCAACGAGAATGATAATAGATAATACAGAGAAGGCGGTAAGATAATTTCATAAGATACAAATACAGTGCTGCCAATTCAAACAAAAAGCCGCTAAAAAAACTTATCTGTCATACTGATATTTTTTTTATTTGAAAAATTCATCCAGTCATATCAGTCACAAGCATAACGTTGTTTTCACGAAATTTATAATGCATATCAATTATGGTCTTTGTATATATCGCTACTCCAAGCTACTCGGTGTCTAGGAAAATTCTAATCAACATTTGTTAGCATTGCGCAATAGACAGTTTACAACAAAGATGTCGCTGAAGGCATTACAGAATATATTGTTCGTTGCAACAAATGTGCTGCTACTACTCGGACTTTGAGCCATGTACGTACACGAGGTTATAAGACGTTGAAAATTGGAGCAAGGAATTTAGTAAAAGCAAACTGGTGAGTCGGCATTATTATAAACAATTTTTCCTCTTAACAATAATGGCTTTATGCAACTAGTTAGACAAACTTGTCGAGCGGGCATTTTGCCAGAAATTTACTCCGGCCGGGAATTTTCAGAATCTTCGCCCATTTTTTATTATTCTCCCACGTCGCTTTGTTTTCCTCATAACTTTATTTACATACATTCTGTATGATGAAGCAAATTATTGTATGCTTATGCCTTATAACGCAGAGCTTGGATGTTCTTTGTCGTATATTAGTCCGTACTGTATTATGTAATTTTTTTATTCAATGTCTAGAGTTTGGGGGCTCGCCTATATTTTGAAACAATACTTAAGGATTAATTTTATTTATGATAAGATAAAGCATTTGATGTTATATCGGTTTTGGTATTGGATTATCCAATTGTTTTGTT
>JARQST010000282.1:2610748-2667354 GCA_030142225.1 Pachycephus smyrnensis | reverse complement strand
AAATTTACTCCGGCCGGGAATTTTCAGAATCTTCGCCCATTTTTTATTATTCTCCCACGTCGCTTTGTTTTCCTCATGACTTTATTTACATACATTCTGTATGATGAAGCAAATTATTGTATGCTTATGCCTTATAATGCAGAGCTTGGATTTTCTTTGTCGTATATTAGTCCGTACTGTATTATGTAATTTTTTTATTCAATGCCTGGAGTTTGGGGGCTCGCCTATATTTTGAAACAATACTTAAAGATTAATTTTATTTATGATAAGATAAAGCATTTGATGTTATATCGGTTTTGGTATTGGATTATCCAATTGTTTTGTTTTGACTGTGTCTTTTTACGTTTTATATGTTATTATAAAGCAAGCATATCGTTAGAAAGTGTTGGAATATATGGTTTCCTTGTGTGCACCATGTGATAAGAAATGGGATATTTGGTATTATATAATATTTAATGCTGGTGACTCCTTTATCTTTTTTGAATTTGGAAGTTCACATTACATACTCAAAACTGGGATGAAAATATTTGTTCTTGGATATCTATATTCTTGTTACTCCAAAATATTTATTTACATTCGCCACAGAGGATTGCATTTCTTCAAAATAATTCTTTAGTTTGTGGATGATTCGTTGAAATTTTAACTGTATGCAGAGTTAGGGTGCAAACGGTATTTATAAAAATAAACTAGGAGTGTTCTAAATATACTTTGAAATAGATATTTCTAAAATATGCTACGCCGGTCAAAGATTAATGTTCTAAAATTGTCATGACTGTAACAAGATTGTTAATCCGCTTATCCATATCAAGTGATAACATAATTTGGTCATTGGAAATTTGACCTGCCAAAGATAAATTATAAGATAACACTAATCGGAGTACAGTCAATTAATTGGTCCATGATAAAAAATCATAAACTTAAAACGTGATGTTTCATTTACTTTTTGTTGTTCTCTACAGTATGTTTATCGTAACAAGCAGAATACAGCTCTTTTGTCTGTAAAGCATTGAAGCACCTCAAGATATTGAATAAAAAGTTTAACGATCTTCTCTACTGTAGTTGGAATATTTCCAAGTCCTAAATACTTCTCTACTAACAGTTCGTAAGGGGGTTACTCGCAAAGACCTAATTAAATATCTTTTTTATTTTTACAACACATACTTCTTCTTCCACGAGCACAAAATGTCTTTTATGCTTTCGACTATATAACGAGCGAAAAGAAACACGCGTTTTCAGATATTAAAGGGCAATGAAAAGCTACGTGACTCAGAGCACGTGTAGTCCAACTTGTGATCGTGCACGTGTATTTATTTCCCACCACTTATTTCAATGTTCCAACTAAACGGCGCAGACGTATGGCGAACAAAATTCAATCTTCTCATTGGCTATGGAATCCCCCTCCAAACGACTGCATTGATTAATATTGGCGGGGGATGATAGTATCTAAATAAATAGTAAACCTGACTACAAGTTCATGGTGCGTTGTTGTCAAACGCGAGAGGAATTGACAATAAATATTAATAAAAAGAAGCATAGACTTCTATTATTTGTTGTATGAATATGTTTCATACATGAAATAATTGTTATTATTAGCCTAAAAATATCCTCTTCGACAAAGTGTGTGAATCATTGAGTGATCTGTAGTTACAAATGTTTTCCATTTGTTTCCTTTGACAGATCGAGGTTCTGGACACCAGTAATAAAGCTACGGCATCAGGACAAACAGTTATTCTGGATTTTTATGCAAGCGGTTTACAATCAGAAGTCAAGCTGGCGTTAAATACAGATTCTCTATCGGAGCCTCATAAGTTTATGAATAATTAAACTGTACAAAGGATTAACAGCTTCAAACCTCTGCTACGATGGTCAAGTATTATGAAAACAGAACTGTCTTCCAGTTTAGCTGGGATCAGGTGGCACGGGGTTTCTGGCATCGCTACCCAAATCCTCACAGGTAAGAAAACAGAAAATACTAAAATAATGGAGTAGTGGAGTATTTAAAATAATAAGATACTAATAAGAACTTGTACTTAGCTCACACGTACTTTCGGAAGACACACTCTCCAGAGAAGTCAAAGACGGTAAACTCTACTCCAAGAGATTACTCACCAAAACTAATCGAGTACCCAAATGGGGTGAAAGATTTGTCAGTAAGAACATCGTCAAGATCGTTGAAGAAAGTGTTGTCGATCCCAAGGAGAAGACCTTCACAACCTACACAAGGAATCTAGGATATACAAAAGTCATGGTAACTTTTGATTCGAGCATTTGAAAAGCAAATAACACAGGAAAACAATTATTTGTATCGAATAACAATAATTCTTCCTTTCAAAGAGTGTCATCGAAAAGGTAGTTTATAGAGTGTCCGAAGAAAATCCAAAATGGACTGTCGCAGTGAGATCTGCCTGGATCGACAGTCACGTGTTTGGTTTCAGTCGTGCTATACAGGCATTTGGTTTGGATAGGTTTAAAAAGAATTGCTCCAAGATGTCTGGTGGTTTTAATTACGTCCTAGCACACATGTTTCCATTAACTGCGCAGTACATGAATCCTAACTTGTCACAAATGGGTTTCGCTGACAGGGTAAGTATTCATTCAGAAATAAAAT
This sequence comes from Pachycephus smyrnensis, assembly GCA_030142225.1. Classification (NCBI taxonomy): domain Eukaryota; kingdom Metazoa; phylum Arthropoda; class Insecta; order Hymenoptera; family Cephidae; genus Pachycephus; species Pachycephus smyrnensis. Next base: position 2,664,746 of record JARQST010000282.1, on the reverse strand, counting down.
ATTCCTTCAACAAACACCTTTCCCAATATTTACCAGAAAAATCTTCCACTTTATCAATCAGATGGATGAACCATCAATGACCAAGTTGAGCCACGCTGCTGAGGATCTTCAGCACAGTATCCACGACAAAGCAGAAAAAATGAAAGATGCTGCCAAGAAGGCAACTGACCTTGCCAAGAAAAACGCTGGACCTGTGTACGTAGCCTGTCAGCCGAATCAATCGTAAAGAAGACAAGACAACAGCTACGTCATTAAATGTACGTACTGAAACATGTACGAGGAATCCTATTATTAAATGCTTTCCTCCAGTTCGGTTGGATTCCTGATGAGCATAATAATAGAGACCGGTCGAATACTTCAGACTCTGAATTCTATTCAGTTTTCTACTTTGCCCATGAGAAAGTATCGTCTCGACAAAGAATCTCCTGGGCTTAAGACATATAACAAAAAAGAAATAGTCATTCCTTCTAACTGCCAGTCGATTAAGTCGTCTCAGAATCGTTTCCATTGCGGTTCGACATGATTCTCGTTCTTTGAGAATTACCGTATTACCTTTTTTTTTCTCACTCTTATCTCGAGTCTCTGATCGATCGCATAGTTCTACATTAAAAAGTTTTCTGACATTCATTTATCAACTAGTAATTAATTCTTTGATCATTACTACATATTGATCTTGAATTCAGTAATATAATTGATCAAGGATCAATTTTGTCTTCTTTTCTCTTGGCTTTATACCTTCTGTGAGGTAAATACCATTTTATCTATTATCAAATTTTCACATCTCAGACGCGTTCCCATTTTCCCCTGTAATTTTTTCCGCATCTAATCGCTGACTCGGGAGGTGCAATCAAGACTTGGAGCTTTAAGGAAGACGACCCCTTAATTATTTTCGTTTCGTTTTTGGAACAACTTTTTATTTTTCCAAGTCGCAAGTGAATCTATTTCTCCATTTTTTTTCTTCACGCCCTAGTTTTTGTGGGTCATGAAGCAATCTTTGTTTTTGTATTATTCGTGTGTGCACTTACCATTAGACTTGCATTTTTCATATACACACACTAGTGGCATTGCTCAGATGATCGAAATTCACTGAATCACTATTGATCTTTAATAGATCTAGTTCAACTCGCAATTTTTATCCGCGACTATCGCGCTTTGCGAGCGTACCGAACTTTTCTAATATTATCCAATCCATTGATAAGACATATATCAATCTATTACAGCTTCACGCAATACAGCTGAAGCGCGCGTCAAATGACTAAGAATTAAAATTTGATGTACCTACTGTCAAAAAGTAATTAGAATTATAAATTCGTGGCATGTGAACAATTGTTCTTTAGCTGCTATCGCTTAATCGGTTTAAAAGAAAGTGAGAGAGAGAGAGAGAGAGAGAGAGAGAGAGAGAGAATGGGATTCACCTATTATGTACGTTTGTAAATTAATATATATATTATATATATATATTTATGATTAGTTAATTATTTGTAATTAACGATAAAAGAAATTATGTATATAAAAGATACAGGCGCGTAGAAAGGCGCTAGGTAGTATATATTATTATGAAAAAGTGAAGAGACTGCACGAGTCATAAAGTGTCGTAAAAAAGAAAGTTATTAACTGAATATTTCATTTAACCTTTTCTGTATTCCCCATAAAAATTCAAAATGTCTTCCCGCTCATTTTAATTCGAATCGACGACGCTAATAAGATGCGTTATTTTGATTGTCAAATTGTAAAAAGAAGAAATCAAGTCATTGTCAAGAAGCTCCATTATTTATTCAAGAGAAACAAAGCCTATCGTGTAAAAGCGTAACGATGCCTACATACTAATTGTTATAGTAGCAAAAGTAATAATAATTAAACAAAAGCAAGTACTCAAACGTTCCTATAGACAAGGTATACAATATCAGTCAGAAACGCGAGCACTTGTGATATTGTAATAAATGGACACTGTACAAAATATAATAAGGCACTTGGAATTTTTCTGCGAGGATCCTAATCACAAAATGGAACCTATTATCAGCTGGACTCTTCACCAGTTGAAGAACTTGTCAATGCAATTTGTTTGCTGACCGCACCAACGGGTTTGACGTGTCTCTCGTGGACAAGGAATGCCGCCTCTTCGAACGCGAGTCAGGATATTCCTGGTCCTGGTCTCGACGCCGACGCCACAGGAGGCACTGCAGGTTGACCATTCAGACCATTGACTCAAGATACAATCCACGGATCTTCCTGATGAGAATGAAAGAAAGAAAATTAATTAAAGAATCTTAAAATACATGGATAAGAAAATATTCATTGAAATAGATAAATGAATGCTCGTAGAACTTATTTAGGTGAAGCTATCCCATATAGTGTATAATGATATTTACGTAACACTTGAGAATGTGGGAGGATAGCAGAGAAAAATTCATCGTAGACTCTTGGAGTAACTAAATCTAAAAAAATTCTTAAACAGCTCTGTTGTCTGGTCATATAAATGTTTTGTTAGTTTAATCGTTGATAGTAAAGAACAAGTTACTCCACGTGGCTCTGTTGAATTTCTCAATAGGTTTACAGAACAAGAGATATCGTTGTTAGGATAATATTTGAGACAGAGTGTCGTAACGATTCGTCATGATACTGAGATTAGTTCTGTTTGTTACGTACAAAGAGGATTAAGTCTTTTCGTGCTTTTGTAAATCTTGTGTGAGTAATTGGGTGGATTGTGTTTATTTTGAAGAAAAAATATACCAGATATTAAACTCACTCGCAGCCTTCTTGTAGATACGTTTAGCATGCAGTCTCTTGTGCATCGTCTGACTTGCTGAATCTGGCAATGGTACCACAACTGTGCTAGCTTTGCTGAACTTAGACTTTCTATGTTTTGGACCAAAACGAAGTCGCTTATCGTTAGCCCTGTATACGCGTTCCTGAAATTTTTATATAAACTTTCAGAAAATTCCTTCATTCTTTGTATATTAACACAGAATCTTTAATACCTAAATGATTGTTTCGTACCTTAATGAGGTGAAAGGTTACCAATGGTGGCAATTCATCCAGATGAGGATAATAAAAACTGTTAGCTGGATGAGATGGATTTTTGGATGTTATCATACTAATAGGTGACTGTGGTTCGCTTGGCCAATTTGGTGCTGTAAAGGTAAAACCATCATCGGTACCAGCATCGAGGGGTCCAGCCTAAAATGTATATTTCCATAAGAATAATTAACATAGCATTATTGTTTATTGTTAAAATATTTTACCTCAATGGTCACGTTATTCAGCCAGTAACCATTTAAACAAAGTTCTACACTGTCCAGACCCACAAACCAGTCTGGAGACGGTACTATTTTTGAGATGACCGAGACCTTGAAGTCAAAAAATCAGGAAAGTAATTTAAGTAAAATTATCCTTTGTCACAAATTAATCGTAACACAGGCCAAGATAAATATGTACTTTGGTGTGTTTAGCATCGGAATAGAAAATCGTTTCAGTCGTCCCGACGCCTTGAGGAATCTTTCCAGCAGCGAATACGTCTCTGACGCCTTTACGTTGTTCCAAAATTTCAGCGGAACCCTTTTCCGCTATAAGACGTACTTCCGGCGTGGCATCCAATCCCTCGCGCCACAGTATATAAGAAGAATTGTGCACCATTCCTGACAAGTACAAATAATCAATTAACAACATAAACATACATCAGACAAGAATATCTACACGCAAATTATGTCTATAAGAATTCCAAAATCAAGCTGCACAAACGTCTTAAAAATAACAGACGTTCAAAAACATTAACCAAGCATAACGGTCAAGGCAGCCGCTTATAATACACAGAGTGAAATAATAACAAGAGGCCATAAACCATTGAAAAGGCCATTCCCGACGCCCGGCGTCGCCTAATACAATACTGGATTTCATAGAACCAGAAGACGATTTACGTGCACGCCATAATAAATGGCGTCTCTGTTCATCAAGAAGATTTCGACGCCAGACCTTGACAGTTAAATATTTGTTTTAAAAAAAAAGCAGATACAAAGTATCAATTCAAAAAAGACTGTACAAATAATCAAGAATAACCGTTCTTTACGCTATATCATTTCCATTAATTACTTTCTTATTCATCATTACTGTCATTTCTAAGTTTAAGGTCATAACCTTCTCTCTTCTTCTCTATTCACCACGTCTTCCGCATTCACACGCTTCCGCAATCATCGAAGTTCATCATCGATCCTTTCTTATTCCTCCAATCACCGAGACTATTGACTCCCTCCTCGAAATTCATCATCGAATCATCATCGGCCTTCTGCGTGTTAACTACCTTAACTCGACCATGAAATTCTTTCTATTGTATTTTCTGCACACGTTGCCTCCTCGAGATTCTTCCCGACGGGTCGCGAATCACTCATTAATATCATTCAGCTTATAAGGCATTGACATTGCTATTACATATAGTATATATATACATGCATCTCTTGTTACATAAAAACACGTACCAAGTTACATAACTGATTTCTTTGTCAACAGTAGGATGACCCTATGATGATTGGCAATAGCTTTATAATGCTATTCAGAAAGTTACTTCTTATCTTGATTATGCTGTATTATTTTCTTTATCAATTCTTTTTAGCAATACTTATACTACTTTTTCCCTAATGAAATCATCATTTTTTATTCTTTACAGCAGCGTCTGTTCGTTGCTGATTTTGTGTACTATAATGATTGGTTGAGTTAGGTATATGCTGTTCAGTATTATAGACATATATTATATGAGTATTACGATATCAGGGCACTCGAATGAGCAGGAAACTATGAGTACTTCGTAGTGAGTCATTCGTGCTCTTGATTGTTTTAACGACAGGCGATTTCCCTTGGGCTGTAATGACGAAAAGGAGAAAAAAAGAGTTACATAGATATACGCGTTAACGTACTGGGACCTGTAAGAGTAAAAAAAAGGACTTATATATGTTTGTGACTGGTCTGAAATCACTCACTGTCATTCGTCATTGGTCATTCTATTAATCTTAATCACCGTTAAGACGCTGGAGCACAAGTTGGACTTTAAATTAATATATTAGATTAATAAAGCGATAGAAGAACTCCGTATGATTGAACCTCGTTGATTGATTAATTTATACAACTGGGCCAATTAAATATAATGATATTGGTATAGTCGGATGAGAGATTTTAATTAGTCATTAATTAAATGAATTAATTTGATAGCAGGGATTTACCGTGTAAACGAGAGAACTGTGCCGGTGGTCTGAAGGTTGGATACTGCTTTGGAAAACTGTCATTAGACCAATGACTGTCCATCTTTATCCTGTAGACAGCCAGTGTATCAGGACTGCAGATGTCCCGATTAATTTTCGCCAGGACGACGAGGATGTTGCCAAGGAGGCACAGGATACCGAAGACAAGATTAAAGGATCCCATATTTCGTACTTATATCGATCGTCCCTTATTCTTAGTTGTTTTTTCTTTTTTTAATAAATGCAAGTAACAATTTTAGTCTCTCCCGCGATTCACAATCGGCGATAGAATTCCTTTATTTAAATGTCAGCACCGCTATCCCACAGGAATCCCGTCACTTGCGGCATCATTGACATAAAACACTGTTCCGACCCTCAAAGAAAATGATCTGATCTAATCTTTCCCACGCTTTTCAAAACACTAAACTTTTCTGTTTTTCTCGCAAAGGCAGATCGAGAATTCCCAACGAGTTACGACGAGTGGATACGCGAGATGCTGAGTATACGTAGATGATAGGATCTTTCAAGAGGATTAAGAGAGAAAGAGAGAGAGAGAGAGCAGAAGAAGGGGAACCAGAGAGAGAAAGGATCTGGATGGTAGAAAAAAAAAGGAACAGGAGATCCGCGACAAGAGACTGGCACCGGGAAGTCTGCTCGCTCGGTGTGAACTCGCCAAACTGCTTTGCCGCTTAATGCGTGGGCCATTATTTATACCTAGGCTGTGCAGCCGGGCGTCGCATCTTGCAGGCTATTTTAATCGGGCAAATATTCCAGGATTTATGGCAGTAGAAGTACAGGCATTAAGGGAACAAGTGACTGTTTATGCACGCAATTACTAATTAGAGTGCAAGAGTTCAAATGAAGATGGTGGAAATTATTACTTTCTCGTACAGCGACAAGTTGGCTGTACTTGTGTACTCATCATTTGGATTCTTGCCGATCTCGTTTGTATGGTGTTTCTTATTCCTTTTTATAACTGTATATCGCGTCGAACCTCTTCAATGGAAACGAATCAATGAGTTCTTGGTAAGTCCTGGGGTAGGGGAAGTATCTGAGATAGTTTCTAATAGATTTTATTTGGCACGTGCCGACGAAGGTGCGCTTTAAGGTGAACGCGCTCAAGGCGAAATTAGACCGCGTCTGCAAAGCGACGACGGTTCCTGCTGACTTTCCTTGTGCAAAATGTTAGGTCCTTATATGGAGGAGAATATAGAGATACTGGATATTGATAGGGAACGCGTAGAAGTTTGTACGACCAAAAATGACATGTCTTGCTTTTTTGAGGTTAATGGGGATAAAAGATTAAAGACGTTATAACGTTGAAAAACCGTGTAACATCGAAAAACAAATTGTTAGTAACATTACCCAGTCAATTTTATGCTTTGAAAGTCTTTTGTGTTTAGTGGATAATCAATATCTGTTTAAAGAAAACGAGATATAATTAATGAGCGCGCTTAGAAAAAAAATTAAAGGAATTTAAATGAAGACAAGAAAACCAGTGTGAACCTCTATAAAATTTATCGAACTCTTTGCTATTTATTTATTTAATAACAGTCTTTTTATCTTGTTTATTGAATTTTTCTGCCTTTTTTGACAGGACCCGTCCCACCTCCCGCGTCCGTCCAGTACTTAAATTCAAACCTTGAACTAATTCCTGCCAGTCGAGGAGAGTTTAACAATAAGAGTGGGTGGGCGTGATGATTATCAAGCATGAGAAATTATTCATTGTCGTTAATCAAGGATCGTCGCACGGACATCCATCAGAATATAATTAAGCAAATGGAAATGCTACGTAATTAAAATCTTCGACTTCATGCCGAAGTAACGATAGCAGTTGGATAAAAAGAAAGCAAATGTATCCAGAAGACTTCCTCTGCCTCGCAGTCAGTAGTCATTCGAAGCTGCCATTTGGCGGTAAAAATTTAAAATTAAAAGATGCGCAATGCCATCGTGCGCAGATAATGAAATTGCAACGGAATTGCTCGACGGAGCGTGAAACGTTGACAAATGTTGCATGACACGATGGCGATTAATTGAAGAGGAAGTTATGCGCAGCAAAATCAGAGATCCAGTCGAGTGGTCATTGGTAGTGGGGATGATCACTCGTTTCGAGACGATAAATTAATGACGGCACGTGTCAACCCCAATGAACCGCGTTAATTATTCATCGACGCGTAGCAACGCATTCCTGGTTAAAAAGGAGCGAATTGTTACATTAGCTGACAGCCTGAAGCGCGGCCAGCCAAAACTTTGAAATGCTATTATTAATCGAAAGAGAGATAAAATAAAAAGTAAGTCATCCCATCGAAAATACCTCAGCTTGTGTCTAAGACATCTTTCAATAGGCCGTTAAACAAACTTCTTGATAAATAATGGCCGGTCAGCTGCGACAAGACAGGTGCCTTATTTTTTCTTAACTTTTCATCAGTTTCATTCGTGACAATATATTCCACTGTCTTATATTTTTAGGTACCGTCCACACAACAATCTGTCTCGAGCGAATAAACTGGGCAGCCATTAACGTGGCTTCCAGTATCCACCCCATATTAAAGCAAATGTTTCAATTATACTGGATATTGTAATACTGGATAAATCCAGCATAAGAAGTTACCTATCGACAAGTGAAATCTATTCAATCCTAAAGTCTTTGAAAGCTTTTTCTAAATTTCATTGAATTAACGCTAGATGGCAACACTATTTATAACTTTGCAAACCGTCTGGTAACTCAGTTCTACGAATCACCAGCACCTTAACAGAACTTAATCTAACATAACTTTAAGCTGATACTATCATTCATTCAATAAGAATTAACAGTGCCATTCTCTGCCTACTAAATTGAATATCACGCAATGTGAAAAATTACAAAAATAATCTTAAACACAAAATACCAGGAATCAGTTTCGTTTATTGATCAATCCATCGTACTTTTCGCGTAGTCCTTCGATTATCACTTATACTGTCAGTGGGCTACCCTCGCTTATCACTTGCAGGGCAGTGGTCGCGTAAAACCTTATACGTATACTCGAAAATATCTTCTGGAGCGATTCGACCTTTTTTATTGAGACGAATTAAGCCAAAAGAAAAATCTAAAAATTTCAGAGCCGAAGAGGTATCAAAAGGTCGAAGAGCTCGCAAGACATTCGCCACATATATTATATCCTATTCGCATAGAGGCAGTGATCCGGAAGAGAAATAAAGACCTACCAGAAGCGACACTTAAGTAGGACGAATAATACTTCCGGTTGACAAAATTAAGAGTCCCACGTCGACGTCACGTCCGGTACAAAATAAAAACGGACGCCGTTGCGAAACGCGCGCATCCCTTGCAACAGTCTGCACAACATTGATTTGCCGAATGATGATGATGAGTATGATGATAATAATAAATGTCAACCACCATCCGCCATTATCAATCGGTATATAATAATATCGATAGTACGCTATCTTCTGTATATAATGTGTTTTATATATATATATAATATGTATATCAGTGAAGACCGCGTTCAAAGTCGTTGTTCAATGGCAAGCGGCTAGTTTGGGTACAGCTTATTATTTTCTTTTCTTTTCAGAGTCCCAAGAGGCGAAAACAGCAACGATTCAAATTTCCCGCCAACTGCTACCACGTTTCCCGCCCAGCGTTAACGACGGAAACGAACGAAGACAAAGAAAATTACTAGAAACAGCGTCCAAGGGTAATTTTGAGATCACGCGCCATTCTTTTCTCTCTCTCTCTCTCTCTTATTCTTTTTAACAGCTCGTGTATACCGCATGTCCCTTACTTTTTAGACCATTAAATAAATCTCTATGCATTAGCATTGCGCGTTGTCGAGGTGCATCTGTTATCGATTGCCAACAAAAAGACAAAGAAAAAAATATATTCGTTACATTCATCCCCTCCAAAAAAGAGAGGAGTGCTCGCGTAGACGCTCGATGCGTGTCTTTATTTATTATACTTTATTTTACTTATTTAGGTAAAAAATATTACTTCCCTTCTGCACACGCGATCACCTCGACTCGGCCAAGCACAGTCAATACACAGCTCTATCCGCTAATTATATATTTATATATATATATATAACGTCAGTGTTTTTTTATTGTACAAAAAGCTTACAAATTATAACGTGTATATATACATATATATATGTATATAATGGACGTCTGTGTATATAATATATGCATTTTTATGTATAACGTTACTATCTACGCACGACGGTGTTGCAATTAAATACAAAGAGAGGTGCCGAAACAGTAATAATGACGATAATAAGAAAGAAACAAAAAGAAAATGGGATGAAACACGAAATAACGATGATAACGACCACGTGTACACGTGACTACGATTTGTTCATTGCGCCTTTTATTCCGTCTCCTTTATACTTGCAAAATATAAATTCAACCACCCGCATGGCACTCGTGGAATTTTGTATTGTCCAAAAGTACTCAAAAAAAAAAGATATAATAAAAACTACAAAATAGAGCCGAAAATACTGTAAGTCATCTTCGATGCTGATTATCGGTATACAAGACAAGTCGACTGACAGTTTTAATCGCGAATAAATGAATAAAAAAAGAAAAACAAAATGGTGATGAAGAAAAAATAAACATAAAAAAAAGAAAGAAACAATACAAAGATAACGCGAAGCAAAGAAAAAGATTAGGGTCTCGCGTATAAGGGGTCCAAGGGGTGTCAGATTGGAAACGTAAATGAAAATAATAAAGAAAAATACGAATGAATGAAAAGACAGAAAAAACAAGAGAGATCAATTATCTCACGAGTGTCACTTCCGTCATTTCGTTTCGGCCCCCCCACCCCCCCAAACATAAAAATCGTGACCAAAAAAGCGAGCGTGTCCAATGGATGTCCAGGCGAGGACATAAAAATGCATATTAATTATTAGCTGCGTTAACGAGTGGATTATAAATAATATATTTATACGTTCGTGTCGTGCACTAATTATATAATATAATTAAGATATATCATGGACGAGAGAAGGAAATCGCTCGCTTTTTGGGCCACTTTCATTATTATTTTTTTTTCTTTAATACTTTCTAGTACTAATCCGCCCACTTAATTACTATCATTAACGCTATATAGTAAACTGCATCATGCACTCATCGATCCACAATCATTCATACAATTTTTTTTCTTTCTTCGCCTCTAATCACTAAACACCTTATCATTCGCGTTTCATCTTCACTTACTGGCTATAGACGGACAGACATACAGACAGACAGTTTTATGCGCACTCAATTCATCTTCCACGCAATGTCTCACTCGTAGGTAAGATTAATTAAAATATTACATATAAATTAAATACGTCTTAATTAGCCATATATGCCGTATGTAAACCTCAGCAACGTAATCTTACGTCATCCACGTGCTAATGACGTTTTTCACTGTTGCATAATACACTGACGTTCATACGGCTCTGTCAAACTGTCGCTATCGTGTATGTATACGGCACATCGACTTCTATCGGTGTGCCATTATTAATTTATATATATAAACATATAGTATATATATGCTTTATATTTATATATATATTTTTTATGTATTTATTCGTATAAAAATTGCCCGGGCAATCCGGTACGCGTTCACGAACGAGAGCACGGATTGGTGTCGGACTCGAGGATTCGTTGTGGAAAATTTTACACACGGTATAATCTTATTATTTTATAGCTTTTGGTTAGGATAGCTGTGCGTAGAATGGGATGACAATTATATTTATTTTATTACTTTTCTTTTCTCTCCTCGAGGCTGACACGTTGATCGGATTTGAAAATCACGGGCTGCCCGGGCCGGCGAGTTTTCTAAGTCAGTCGGATAATGTCATAGGTTTTCTTGCCCTATGACCTTTCGCGCTAGCTTAATTCATTCTTTTTTTTTTGTAAAAAAAAATATTAACAAAATAGACAATACTTCTTTATCTCGTCGCGACTTTCTCCCCGGTAATAAACAAATAAAAAATATCTATAATCTTTTTATCTTCTGCGCATCGATGGGCGCCTCTTTCTCTCTCCAAGAGGGACCAAATCCTTAAACACTTCTCTTTGATTTGAAATTATTTAACATTGAAAATGATCCTGGAGTTTCTTTTTGTAATTTTGTATAAAAAAAAAACTTCGGGATTATTTAAACGATTGTTAATATTTTATTTTCTGCTGGAGGATGAACCTAAGCTCTCACGCGGTTCTGAATTTCATCGCGGTCAAGGTATTTGCTTGTTGTCGAGCATTACCGTGAATCTCCTTTGCTTTGATACTTTGACGTTAGACAAGTGGGCAGGGTTCACCAGGGTTCACCACATTCACAGTTCACCGCGAGATGTCACTGAGGGCATTCCTGTTGTGGCATCCTTTTCATTTTAAGTACAACATGTCGAAGTTGAGTAAGTGAGGGAATTCGTAAGGGTAACGAGGATCCTTTTTCTATCGTTGAACGTCTTCCTCGTCGGTTCAACACCAGCTTTCGCTCTCGCGCTCGCCGACGCCATCGCTATCCTCGTCGCTTGGCTCCTCGCCGTACATATCCGCCAGCTTCCTGAACCGTGGACCGAAGTTCGACAGATAGTTGAACTTCAGATCGCCGTCATCGGTGCCTGAGAAATTCATGGAATTGCAAATTAAACGGATATCGGTTATGATAATTGGAATATAAAGGGAATGGACCGAGTATGCAGATGAACTTACAGGAAGCCAGAGATGACAGAGAGCCGTCGGAGTTGCCTTCACCCTCGTAAGCGTAATGCCTGACGTCGTCGAATGGATTCGTGTCAGGATCCTTGTCACAGCTCTCTTTCTTGCCGTCGAGGAAGCCGCAGATGTCAGGAACCTCATCGGGAGCTGAATGAATGAATAATAGTATTAAAAATCCATTCTATATACCAGAAAGAATATTTTATAATTTCATACTATACATTACCTCGACCCTGAAGACCCACAGGAGCAATTTTCGAATCTAGAGGTGGCGCGTCGTACATCGCCCTGAGGACGTTCAAATCGTAACCAGTATCGACCTCGCCACCACCCTCGTCTTCGTAGTTGATTATGTTTTCCCTAATATCATCCATATCCTTGTAGAGATCATCAGTCTTCCTACGATGAACTACCACGGCGAGGAGGAGAATCAGGAGGATGGCGACGCAGACGAGGATGGCCACCAGGAAGTTAGTATCGATGCCAAATGATACGGCTTTAGCCATTCCGTGATCGCAACCTGGATCGGCATTCTTTGATATCGCAGGCATGCCAAGGTTGTAGGTCTACAAGATTAAAGCAATGGTAAATAGATAACGTTTATCCATTATTCAGTTCGATTAATTAATTACTATAATTCGTAACTCACGTTTCCATTAATTGTCATATTACGTATACAGCCGACGAATCCTTTGTCAGTGGGTCTGTGATCCCAGCCTAAGTCACTTGCTAACTGAGCAAGATTCGTCAAAGATCCACCAACTTGTAAAGGACTGTTCACGTTCAGGAATTCGTTGGGACCTGCGGGTGCTATCAGACTCATACAGGCAGACATACCGCAATTGTCCACTTTCATCTCAATAGTCTATTCAGAAACAAGACAAAGATCAATCAATGAATATTATTCAAATCACCAGATAATAATTATAAAGAAAAATCAACAACGATGCACCACTTACATTTTTCGTCCAGAAAACGTCAATCCGATGATTTTTACCATCCGTCATCTTAATATGCTTCTGATCCAGTCTTACAGTACCAGTGCCATAGTCTACGTAGAGGACGGCAAATCCATCCTGAAGTTCAAGAGCCATGAAGTCTTGAATCCCCAGCTTAGGACTATAAGTCATAGGACCAAAGTAAAAGACGAGACCATTGTCAACGTGTGGCGTGATTTCCAAACCTATAAATATTAATGATCGATCAATGAATAACAATAATAGCAACGTGACTTATGAGATAAATCATCCAATGAAATACTTACTCAAATGGGAATCGTCGCAGGCCTGTCCAGGAGGCGGCATGACGGCCCAACCATCTCCATGGAAACCAATTCCCAATAATTCACAACGTGGTCCTTCCAATCCTGGAGGACATTCGCATCTCTTAGTAAGCGGAGTACCACCGTTGAGACAGACAATTGGCTCAGCAACATGACAGGTACATTGTGGATCAACAACCGCGTGCACGCCGACAAAGGAGCTGGTGTTGGTATAAACCGGATACGGAATGCTAGTAGCGTTCAGGTAGCTTCTACAGGAGTTATTACAATGAACCTTCTCGAAGAGGCACTCATCGATATTGATAACCATGATATCAGCATTCATCTCTCGTTCGATCTCCTTGGAATGTTGTGCAGCAATAGTGTTCAATTTCTCAGCCGCATAGTAAGGACTGCCATGCGCGGAAAACCGGACGTCCAGGAGGCTGCGGTTATTGTGATGAGGCGAATGCAAGACGGTGAAGACGTCCACGTTCTCCACGGAAGTATTGAGCATCGTCGCCAGGCGTTCCTGAAGAATTTCCTTCTTGCTGACTCCAGATTCATCAGGGGCCACGAACTGCTCCGCGGTCATACCAAAGAACCTGACCGATCCGGACTTCATCACAGCTTCCTCAGGTATCTCCTTGACGGTCACGTTCACGTAAGCATTCACCTGGTGCTTTCGAACCTGTGCACTCTGCTCGGTGACCTTGAACTTCAGGACGAATGTATCATTCGATGTTCCTGCTAGCAACGTGATCATTCCGTTGTTCGGGTTCAGACGGAAGCCCTCGTGGGGTTCGGTTGCCCAGCCAAAGCGCTTGTCGGGCAGGTCCCAGTCATCCAAGTCATTGACGTATACTCGTCCTGAAGAAGATCATCGTTAATATTGTTCCTAGATAAGGATGCTGGATACACAGTTCTTTATCTAATTTTCTACATACCTATCTCAGTATCCGGTGCCTCTCCCTTGTAATTGTACACGAATATAGAGCTGGAACCTTCCTCCATGGCGTTGTCGTTCCTGTCGCCGATTATGACAGTCAGGGTGGACGTTCCTGTCATTCTTGGTTTTCCACTGTCCGTTATGGATATAGGAATGTCGTAGCTCTTCCTGTACTCCCGATCGAATTCGACGACGGCGTCCAGGTAGGTATCCCTGATTCGAAATTTCGAACGTATCTCGTCCCCTGCTGAATCATCTATACTATATTCGAATGGCGGACCATTCTCGTCGGAATCCCAGTCTCTGGCTTTGAGTTCGGTTATCTGTCCTGGTGGCTCGTTCTCGTACCAGACGACCGGGTGCGGCATGTCCAGGAATGGAGCGTTATCGTTTATGTCGATAAGGGTAATGTTCACCGTGACCAACTTTCTCAGGGCGGTGGGAGCGTCGTCTTCGTCTACGGCTGTGACGATTATCTAAAGTATTACAAAAGGACGATAGTAGACAACAAAGACAAATACTTGATGATCAGTTCTTCTTTTTTACTATCTAAAAACCTCACCGTCCACATGGGGTAGCCAAAAGGTGGATCGTGATCAAGAGGCTTCTTCAGGGTCATGCAACCAGTCTTATCAATACCGATCAAAGGCTTTTGATCTTCCTTGTATATAAAATAAGCAATGTGCTGATCCGCGGTTCTATCCTTGATATCAGGATCGTAAGCAACGACAGTAGTGATACAACCTTTGGAAAAGAAAAATAATATTAATCTTCAGTATCTTTACAACTCTTAGATAACATCCTTAGGTAATATCCGGTCTTAATTAATGAAAATAATTTCTAAATAATACCAACCGTCTACCAATTGCTCTTCGTAGATAGTTGGATTCCTGTCAAAGTCCTCGAAGACAGGCGGATTGTCGTTAACGTTCTCAATGAAGATCTTCACCTGGGCAGTGTCGTTGTAAACCCCATCGAACGCCCTGACCGTTAAATTATACTCGGTAATCTTTTCATAATCCAAAGGCTTATTAACACGGATCTCTCCAATGCGACCATCAATATAAAAGCTGTCATCCGTATTCCCAGAGATGATGCTGTAAGTAACCGGACTTGCCGTATCCGAGTCAATAGCCTCCACCTTTGTGACCTGGGCATTGATATTCGCATCTTCCAGAATGGAATTGGCCGTGTAAACAGCCTGGGTAAAGTGTGGGGGATTATCATTCTTATCAGCAATATCTATCCGGAAGACTTGCTGACCCTTATTATGCTCTCCCGTCTTAAAAAGGGCACTAGGTGAATTGTCCACGGCTATCACTCTCACGCTATAACTGTCTTTGGCTTCCCTGTCAAAGGTAGTGAGCGTGGTGATGTTTCCCGTGATGTTGTCTATGGTGAAGAGGTCCATGAAGTTGTCCAGTTTGTAAGTGACCTTGAGGAATAAGAAGAAGAAGAGTTGCAAAAGCCTTTAGCAATGAAAAAATATTCAATACGTCGAAACAACCATCCGCGTCCTTTGAGTACCTACCTGATTATGAGCAGACGTCCCGTCCGCGTCGATGGCTCGGACTTGCATGACTGGTGCACCAGGTGGTTCATTCTCCAGGACGTTTCCCTTCTCTATCTCACGGAATATAGGTATATTGTCGTTAACGTCTAAAACTTTGATGTTGATCACAGTCTCGGCAGCCAGCTGGTATTTATTCTCCACCCGGACGATCAGAGTGTACTCGGTGTTGCTCTCGTAGTCGAGGTGCTTAGCCAACTTGATATCAGCGATGTTCTTCAAGGACTCGAGCCTGAAGAAAATATAATAAAGTATAAGAATAACGGTGGTATAGCTTTGACTGCATTTAGGAATACGTATAAAAGATATAACGAGAGTGTCCATTGTATTTGATCCACCTCTGTGCTGTTCTTTAAGTATCTACAAGTATCTAATCGATGATTCCGAGTACCTCAAATTTCGCAAACCATTAAGGAAAGTTCGCTCGAGTTTCTCTATTGTAGCTGAAGATACTTAACGCTGCGTAAGTAGTAAGTGAACTTCAAAGGGACACCCAAGTACATGGTTCCAACGGTACTATAGACTAAACAAGCTCTTGGCTAGTGTACTCGTTAGCTTTTATTACCTGAAAGTATTTCCCTTGTTGGTCTGCTCGGTTCTGCCAGTGACAAGCTCGAAGATAAGATCGTCTGAACTCTCGTCAATATTAGAGACGGCCTCTAATCGCACGATGCTGGCATCGAAGTCACTGTAATTCTCCTTCAGCCTAATTGGTTCGTCTGGTCTGGGTAAGAAAGATGGCGCCTTTTTATGCGACTCGACCACGCGTATATCCAGGTCTATCACGCTGAACTTTGGCTCCAGACCCTGGTCCTCGGCCATGGCGGTCATACTGAACTTGTACTCTGGATCTTTCTGGAGAAGGTACATTAAAGGATTGATGTATAAAGCAAAGAATTGAGAGGCTGGTTCACGAGGAAGACGAAGGAACACGCAAGAAGTAGTTCTTAAGTGCACTTTTCTTAAGTTATAATATACATTATTCATTAAGCTTGAATAACTCACGTCGATGGTCTTGTTCAGGAAGATGATTCCGGTTTCTCGGTCGATCCTAAAGTAGACGCCGTCCTTACGGTTCTTGGGGGTGAGACTGTAACGAACGAGGGAATTATTCCCGTCGTCAATGTCTGTAGCAGAGACGCGCATGACCTCTCTTCCAAGCGGTAGATCCTGAGGTACGGATTCCGTGTAGGCCTGAAAATAGACGGCGCGAGGGTGTAACGGCAGTAGCAAAACAAAAAAAAGAGGATAAAGTGTAACCGGAGCTTTATTGCCATTACAAGGGATGGAGTGAAGGGTGGATTTCTTCGTGCTAGCATGCAGACTCGTGCGAGGTGTAGGTGCATCGTATCCCTGTAAACCCACATGCTTAACACACTACGACGACGACGACGTCGCTCAGGACGACGACGAGCGACGATCAGGACCAAGAGAACGACATTAACAACGAATATCCTGACACTGATATCGTACCGATCTTGTCCACCTTAAGGCTTATCCTTTAACAGAGCTCTTTATCAAGGATATCTTTCAGACAAGACGAAGAAGGTGCGCGTGGATGGGAATACGTAAAACCATAGGTACACGGTGATATCAGTCTCAGGATTAAGTGAACCAGACAAACACATGTGACTATCGTAAAATATTCCTTTCACACGGGCTTCAAATTCTGACCAACCTTCCACACGTGTCCACGGAAGACCTGATTTTCGGAAAGAGAGTTAAGCAGAGACAGTTAGTGGGAACATTGATAAATGCTGATAAGGAAGGGAGAATTTTCCCTTTTTTTTGTTACTGTCAAATAGCACTGAATACGTTTTCAAGCGTTACTGAGATCAGATCGCTTGTCTGACAGGTCATGAAGAAATGACAGATTGAATTTCCACCAGCTGTCAATCGCATACGGCAGCCTAGTGTCAAATTTGAACGTTATCAGGAAGGAAACACGTACCACTTTGTCAAAGACTGGAGAATTATCATTGATATCCTCGATGGTGACTTTAAAGGTGCAAACGTCATCAAGGGGTGGTCTGCCATTGTCGGTAGCCAGAACAGTGAGATAAGCTTCCTTTTCACGCGCTGGTTCATCCCTGTCCAGAAAGAGGGTTGTAGTGATTAAACCCGTCCGGTTGTTAATCTCAAATTTGAGTTTCTCCCCGGGTGACGTGGCGAGGGTATACGTGATGGTGCCTGAAAGTTGAATCGATAATTATCAGCATCGAATATATTAATCTTATCATATAAATTGTCTCGTTTAATTATCTACAATCAATTACCTCCCTCTTCCGGTGGATCACGATCCTCCGCGTGAACCTGGATGACCATCGTACCGGGTGGTTCCTCCTCCTTGACGACTGGCGCGTAATTCGAACAATTCGAAAATACCGGCTTGTGATTGTGGGTAAGTTGAATCTAGAAAAAAAAACATTTTTTAAAATAATTATATCAAAAAAAGTATCAATCAACAAAGTTCCCGTCCTTTCTTTCTCTAATCAATTAAATTAATCTGCACGATACGGGATAGTCAAAGTGCTAATCGATTGTTTCAAATTCTTGCAAAATACAGAATGAAAAAAAAGATGAAAACACTCGACACTTTCTCCCGATTTATTTGCGAAACGCGTTTCCGTGAAACAGGAAAAAAATACGAAAGTATCGGAACGAGATATCGTTCCACTAGACATTCCTGGAGTAAAAAGTACAATTGTCAAGGAATACGAATAAATCTTATCAATTAGGGGTTTTGATTCACGTTACGTCAAAACCTCCCCCTCCCCCATTGGCCATTGTACCCCGCCAAACTTTTCAAGTCTATTAACAGTTTCCGTACTGTGTTTTATTTTTACCCGACAACCCTCGACGTCGTCGTTTCTTCTCAACTCTTTTATGTGATTTCTTTTTTTTTTCTTTATTGTCTTATCAGAAGCGTCGCAAAACTCTCAACAAGAACCGAGCGAGACGCCCGCGCGGAATATCAAGTAACGGCTGGGACGTTCTGGCAGCGTCTAGCACCGAATTCACTCAATAAATCCGGAGTATCCGTTGGTGCGCGATGATGCTGTACCCATTGCGTAACGCGTGTGCAATCCATAATCCGTAAGAAAACGGATAGAAAAAAGAAAAGCCAATAAACAAAAATAAAAATTACGTAACGCCACCAACCGTACCGAATTAAAGCGGTTAAATGAAAATTCGTAAATTCGACAGTTACGAATATTTCAAAAGCAGATGGACAAGTTTCACGTACTTATTTTTTATTGATAGGAGGCCATCTTTTTTTACCGTAAAAACTTTACCAATAGGTTTGCCGAATTCTATATGTAGATTCTATACGATTCTATATATAGTAATAGTACGTTGATTTGTACAGGCTGTTTTTTTTTTCCCTTTGACGCTTTCCTCTGGAAGCAATTTCCGCTTGTGCGACATAAATATCAAAAACGAAAATACGTGTTTTCGAGCGTGTGTGTGTATATATATATATGTATATTTATATCGCAGAAGATCATTAAGGGTTTCGTGAATATTTGAGGGTCTTATAGAACGACGGAACTATATTGGTGAAAGTTCATAAATTTAACTAGATCAAACTTTAAATTGTTAGAGTTATTTAAAGCGCGATATCCCCGCGATAACTATTATTGTATTTTGGAAATAATGTAATACGAATATAGACGCGACGCATATACGCCAATTAGGAAGATATTGATTAAAAAGAAATTCTCGTTAAGTACTTGAGTACCTATTAGAACGGCTGAAGAGGGAGGGAAAAAGATTATATAAATTGAAACAGCAAAATGATTTCAGGATAAATTAAAAAAAATTTCTCTTACATTTTTTTCCAATTAAAAAAAATTTATTTAACACTCAAGCTGGCAGTCGCGATAACGCGTTCTTCGACACTGTGAATGCGCGTCGTATCTAATCATCAATATGTGGTATGAGTTTTTGAAAATACCAAAAAAAGAAGTCTTGTTCTTGCTGGGCGAAAAAGTGGATTCTTATCAGTGTTTTTTTTGTGTTTCGTACAACACGTCCGGAAGACCGACAAAAAAATGAGAAAGTGGAAGGATGGCGAGATAGAGAGAAATGGAGAGAGATAGAGATAGATAGATAGATAGAGACTTTATCTTTCATGGATTTATCCGTAAAGCCTCGATGAATTAATAATTTGCCTTGCAAGCAAGTAGACAGAGAGGTAAAGTAAGTAAGTACCTGCTGCACTTTCAATTCGCGATTGTCGGGTGTATAGAGTCCTGACACAGGGTGAGTAATGGGACAGAGAGAGAGAAAGAGGGGAGAGTAAAAGAGCGAGACTGAAAAGTTAACGTTGGGGGAAACGCCCTGATAAATATTTAAAGTTTGGTCGTCGAACTAAATGCGGATTTCCATGGTGATATTCCGTGAGGATACGGAGTGAAAATTTAACGTAAGGAAGTGACGTACTAACGAAACTACATTAGGGAAAGGAATGAAAGAGAGAGAGAGAGAGGCAGAAGTAGTTGGAATTGAAGAAAAAGAAATGTGAAGTTACATGAAAACTTCCGTCTCGCGTGAAAAATTCACTTCCGCGCGTTCGCGTAACCGCGGTGTTACGTGATCGAGACGATATCCAGCATCTTTTCCATTAGCTGTATTACTGCAAAAAGGGTTATACACGAGAGGAGAAGGAAAAACAGTGTAGAAAAGAAAATTCGTACGCTGCGTTGTAAACTCACCTGTAATATGGCGTCATTTGGCAACTGTGATCTGACGTCGAGGTGACGGGAATGCCTGAGTCTGGTAGCGTCGGCTGTAACAAAGAGAAGAAGGAAAAAAGTTAAACGATTATTGAAAAGAAAAAGAAAAACAATTAAAAAGAAATCATCGAAAAAACACACGGTCCGCCGAACGAAAAAGAAAGCGAAATAAAAGGAGAGTAAAACAAAAAAGAAAGAAAAAACGCAGGAAAGCTTTTTCAAAATGTTCGCGCCGACCGAACTGGTGAAAATCTACTGTTGCGGCAGGTGCGCCCTGTGACGTTTGGGGGCTGATGACGTGTTCGACCTCGATTTTGCGAAATTCCCATGAATATGTAGGAGAGACTGCAAAATCGCATAGTATCGTTTCGCATCACCCCCGGGAATATTCGTGGCATTCAAACTGTATTTTGCGCTCTCGTTCTATCGTTTTCTCGTCCTGTCCCAAGGGCCATTTTATTTCCGTAAAAGTAAAGAAAAAAAAACATTAAAATACGTCAAAAACCATCTTTTTCCTTATAAACTGTCTTTCAAGCAATAGCAAGCAAGTGCATTTCTAGCGTTTCTTTTAAAAAAGGCGCCAAATACAAATTAGTATTTAACATCGCACAGTCAATAACGTCAATCGTCCGTTCGCTGATTAAACCAATAAAAAGCATCGATCGCCTAAAGAATTATTGCTGGATTTATCGTCGTATTTTTTTAATCATCAATCCTCCATAATTTTATCGCGCAACAGCATAAAGTCAAACAGAATCGAAGAAGGGAATGAATTGTGCGACATTCGTCCGTCTCGTACTTCTCGTTTTTCCCGCGTGGCGGCGCGCGCGTTACATTTCAAGCACGCTATAGACGATCTACAGTAAAATAAAACGGGCCGATTCGATAGCCGATAAAAGTGATAGAAAGGAAATACTCGCGCCATTGCCCATTGAAATTGACATCGCGCAACGAAAATATACTCTCGGCATTTATATACCGTATTTTTTGCTTCCCCTACTCTCGGGCATTCCCGTTTACTCCTGCTACGGGCATACCTATATCCCGTATCCAGAAGCCGCTGGTAATTTCTCAGCGACGAAGAAACGTCGATTCGTAACGTACAAGACGGAAATTAATTTCACAGCTTTATCCCAACATATAACCAGCATCACCGCGCGCACGTGCCACAGGATAATTACGAATTCCCACAAAAATTCGTTTTACTTTGTAGGGAAAAAGAAAATCCATTAAAGATTGCAGAAGCTGAAAAAATCATGAGAATTCCTCTGTATATTCGTTTCGGCGTCCGACAGCCGTATTCGAAAGATATAAAAGTAAATTTTTTAAACCAACCAATAGATTTCGTTCGAAGGACCGGCGAGCTTCTCTGATTGGTCGATTTCTTTCAATAGGATCGAAGCGCGCCAATTCACTTATGTCACTGCAGCTAACTGACTAACTTCAGAGGGCTGAACGAGACAGAACAATTTTTTTGAATTTGCTGATATCGAATTTCTAACGTTTACTTCTAATAAAGGTATGTCCTTTGCTTCGTTACCTAACCTAACCTAATCCTTCCGCAACTAGCCTAACCTAACCAAACTCATAGATTATTCAGAGCAAGGGTACTTCTCCCCTGCTGCACGCGTAAAATTACAATACTTCCTCCGTGTCTTTGAAAACTGCCCTCGCGCGCTGACGTTATCTTTCCCGTTGGGTCAGAGCAATTATCGCGCGACAAATATAATTTGCGACTAATACCAGAACGGTGTACGGAGCATGAAAAAAAAGTTATCACTTCTCGCGAACAGCAGTGGAGCAACAAGCAGGCACGCTTATCGATAGGAAATCGATAACGACTCTCGCTAGAAAAGCTATTCGTGCATAAAGCTCTATGGGGTGTCAGAAAAAAAATGTACGAACAAAGAACCAAAAAAAAGGTCTGTGTAACAGCGATAAGGTTAAAAGCATAAAAAATGTTGAAGCGTAAAACAAAGAGAAAATAAAAACTATGAAATCGGTGTGCTGTCGAAAACATTTTTAAAAATTTTGAATATGACAAAGTCAGGCGTCGCCAATACATTAGACAGTGTAGAAGCCGTATTCGATATGCACTTAAGCCCGGTGCACTTTCCTACGATGCACATGTGCAGCGTGAATGCATCGCGGTAGATGCAGTTGCATTCTAAAGCATGAAGCCAACAGCAGATAACAATGCAGTGGGAATTAGAGGGTAGTAGGGTAGATTTTTGAATACAGTGCTGCGTAGTGTGTGATTTCGGGAAAGCAAAGGGGAAGAGGTTAGGTGGATCGAAAAAAAAAATGCATCCCGTCCATTGATTAAGTAGCATAACGATAATGCCAATGAGGATAATTCCCTTATGCAGTTGATATGCAGTTAATATGCAGTTACTCGCTTTAATATCGTGCACCAGAGCTGCTGGCGAAATAGCACGGAGGTCGAGTGTCAGTGGATTGATTGAATACGTGCGTGGGTGGGTGGGGGGGTGCTGAGGGAAGACGAAAAAAACAGTGCAAAAATCACCGTGCAGAAATCGCTCGACGAAATTGTTTCGCGAGAATTCCCACGAAATTGAAGAAAGTTTATCGGCAATTTATATAGGAAAGTTATCGAAGTTTTTATCCATAGGTTATTTTTAGATTGTACAAGTGTGTATAGAGAGGGTAGGGGGTAGGGGGTAAGTTATCCCCTTCCCTCGTAACGGCCTAATAGTACAAATTAACCTCACGATTTTGAAATACCGTTCGACGAATCGATGCCATTTCATTACTTTTCACACGTATAATACCGTTGCAGTGAATGCACCCGGTTCCTTCGTATATGCAGTTTGACATGCACTTTAAAGCTGCAATTGCGAGGAGACGAATTCAGCCGCGACCGAGTACTTTCACGCGGTTCTTCAAGCAGATTGAATTTTGGACGACTTTCGTGCGATGCAATTGCAGTTTCGTAGGATCAATTCAAAATGGCGATCGTGTCACGTGAGCGACAGTGCAACTACTGTGCATACGATTATGGAGTTGCACGATTCTCTACGCTATAATAAAAGAGCGTGCACCTGACGATGCAGTGAAATGCCACTTATTCCGTACATATATATATATATATATATATATATACTGACGCTGCAACAATTGCACTCTCAGTAGAATATAACATCAGTGAAGTGCATACGTCACTCGTTGCACTTTACGCAACTGCACTCCCGACGCAGGGGGGAGGGGCTAGAAACGACTATGCACCAGATGTACCGTCGCGCAACGATCGGTCTTTAGTTTTTAAGAAATTTCTCCTTGTACTCCCTCCAATCTGCGAATGCAAGACGCGTGCTTCAAAGAACAACGGAAATGCAGCGAAGCAGGACTACTCGAAGGAAAAAAAAGAAAGAAGAAAAAGAGGATAAGATAAAATCGAAGCGAAAGAAGCAGGTGCATTCGCGAGTGCATCACTCAAAGACGTCTATAAATAGTCTATAGAGGGGGGTTAACGCAGTAGTGCCTAGAGAGGGGGAATCGAAATGCAGCATTTCTTCGAACGTGCATAACCCACCCTTTATAACGCAACTGTGCTGTACAAAGCCTGGCAGAGATAGACAATAAGAAAAAAAAAGAAAAAAGACGTCAAGTATACGGATGCATCCCTATACGCAGCATCCACCGTGATACATTAGATGCATGTCAGTGCACCACTATAATAGATGCAACCAGCCGACTAAGCGTCAACCCCGTTGTAAATTCGTCCCAGTGAAATGTACGTCAGCGCGAAATTATTCCGTGGCCTGTGTATAGGGTTTAAGGGTATAGCAGGGCTAAGGTTTGATAAGGTGGTTAGCTGTTGAGGGGGCATAATAGTGCAGGTAAACCAGGGTGTAAATGCACGGCGCCGAATGCACCGGGATATTAACCCCACGGGCTATAGCGATATAGTCAGATCGAACCACCCTGACTATTTGACTATCTGACCAGCCGACTGTACACTTAACTACCACCCGACAGGAGGAAAGCGGTTAGACGCGTACAAGGGATGCGATTCTCGTGGCAATGCATTATGGGCCATAAATGCATTCCGTATCGATAATCGAAGCTGAACCCTTGACCAGGTTGGCACCGGATTCGCAGAATTTGAATAGCCCTGAAATAGGTGGCAGTCGAGGGTGCCCCCCTTGGTTAAGGTAGTGGGGGGTTGCTACTGATTTAAAGTGAATAAGGGTGCAAGAGAGAGAGAAAGAGAGAGAGATAGAGAGTTGATTTGTACGTATATATAATATATATATTGCCGAGTGCCAAAACCGGAAGGGATGATGATGCATTTGGATAAACACACCACTTACGACTCCAGTACACCACCACCCACTACCCCACCCTTCAAACCCCCCTTTGGGATCCGTTAAGCCTTGGTAACTCGATTAAACTCAGCAGGACGATCCTAGGGAATTCAAACTTGCGTGGGATTTCCCGCGCTAATGACTCTCCCGTAATTACGTTATTACAATGTTACAACCAAACCTAAACGTGACCTAAAATTATTACACGTTAGACCAAGCACACGTGGACAGTCCTATGCGAAAGTATATTAAGGTATGAGGTGAGATTCCTGAAAAATTATATCGTTGCCATGGAAACCCGACGATTACGTAATTAATACGTAAAGGGTGCTCTTCAACCCAACTTAACCTCATTCCATTCGTGTAAAATGTCATCGGACACGTTGCCTCCTAAGGATTCGATTAAATCGTCGGATTCAATGCGATTACAGCGACTTTCCCCGTGCTTATCCAAGGTTTGTTTGTAACTTTTATTACGTCAACTTTCTAGGACGTTAACGTCGCCGAGATACGTTCTTCTTGAAAACTCGCCCGGAAGTCTCTCGTATATTAGCCTTTTACGTTTTATGAAGGTATCGACTGCAACGTGTACGTACCTAACCCCTACCTGTAGGACATAGAAAAACGAACTGTACAGCCATGCTGTTAAAGCAGCCTCTCTCGTTAAACGTTTACGAGAACGACGGAATTTAAGCTTCATCCCCATTAGCCGCACGTGCGCGCAGCCATCAATTTATTAAGGTTAAATTACGTAAGTCAGATATCCCTTTCCGGGGCGACCCGTTCTTTTACGTTGTGTCGTTCCTTATACTATTTTTATCTTCTTTTTCTTTTCTTTTTACGTCCCTCATCCTGACCGCCAATCTTCGCGCAGATTGCTCGGGCAATTAAGTATCCATTTGACGGCTGGAGCGTTTCCAAATAACGCGAGTAACATTGCGCCGCGTGCACTTTGACGCTCTGGTGGGAAAACCTGAAGAACTCACGTGGTAAACTGTTTTAAAAAAAATAAAGAGGATACTTTCCTATTGGAATTATGTTTGTAATAATTTTTTTTTACTTGTTCAATGCTAATACTCGTTTGGGAAAATGGTCACTGGCTTAGTCGCTTGGCTTTATCGTTATCAGTGCAGCTTGAGTATTCACGCGCACGAGGGAAGGGCTGATAGCTTCGAGGGCTTTGGAAACGTACCTATATGATGTATGTATACAGATATACAGATTCGTAGGTAGAAACCGTTTGCGCGGAACTTATCGAGAGTGGCGCCATTTTCAAAGCTTTTAATTAGAAACAGCAAATCTCGTACGAATTTAAAAGTTATTATATATCGTAAATAATTGTTTGGCTACGAAGTAAGGAGAAATTTATGGTTGTTTTCTTATCTTCACGGATTTCACGCAGTTCTCGTATCTTTGATATGACCGATTGTGAAATTTGGAATTCTCGTTCCTCGAAGTGTTTTGCTGTAGCGATTAAAATTTTTAAATTGCCCGCCAATTGTTCCAATGGTAAGAGAATTTATTGCCACGAGAAATTCGGATATTCGTTGATACCTAAATAAGGGTGGGCTAAGTACCTATAGGTATAGTAGCGTACAAAAATTATAGCATTACGTAAGATATATAGTACCATAGTTTCTACACTATTGTACATCCCGTGGAAAACACGGTTGCACTACGACCTATTTATTCACTTGGTTAATAGCCTATTAAACGGTCCGATTAATCGATTGGCATTGACCGCTTCTGATACGTCTGATAACGGCCAATTAAATCGCCCATTATTTGTGTGCGTGTATATATATATTTCAAATATTACGGAAAGATTCTTTTTTTTTAAACTAAATCTATTATCAAAGTTCTAAGTTCTAAATTGAACAAACAGAAAAGACTAATCAAGCCCATCGCAAAAATCTGTGGGTATAATAATGAAAAAAAAATTTTTATAAATTCGGTGTAAACGCAGCTTGATAACAGCCGAAGATTCCCGCAAGATATATGTACAATCTGGACAAAAAATTGATCCTCGGACGATACTTTAATGATCTTTATACATAAATATAGTACAGCGTGTCCTTTCCTCTTGCACTGTATATGCATATGGTATATACATATATACTAAATTCTAAAATTTCTCTCAAAAGTTCGATCGGACCCGTCCTATTAATTACAACGTGATAATTAGTCCCCACCCCCCACCCCCCTAAGACCAAGTTTGTGCCGGCAGTCTCCTTGAAATTACTTCGACTCGCCATATACATACACCGCGTCCAAACGAAAGGATAAGATATCAGTGGAGGATCCTGTTGCTGGCAGAACGCATTAATTTTCTCGAGACTCCACCAACTTCCCTCTGACATCACGGATGCAGCAGCCTTATTCAATGGATGCTGGAATGGACCAGGCCAGCAGCGCGTACAGAATGCAGGGAGCATCTGGCTTAACGGGGCTATTAATAGGAGCCGTGTATGAAATTGGAGAAAATGTTCTTTTAAATTTAGAACCCGAGTTCCTTGGCCCCCCACAAAAAGACAGGGACGTAAATTTTGGGTACCTTGGCTCCTGTCACGTGGCACGGGGTCACGTGACGTCTTTATTTTTCTACGTCAACGAGTGACGACGCACCGAGAGGGTAGCAATGATTGCCCGTACAAATTTTTTTGAAAAAAATATTCTTTTGAGATCCACTGACGTTTTACCCACCCCCACCCCCCACCCCCCACCCCCAAAACTCGAGCATACCTACGTGACTCACCCTGAAAATATCCAAGAATCCGCTGACGGGATTACTTGTATCCCGGCAACCCTCAGGGGTCGTTCATGCACCGAAGACCGCCGCAAGGGTAGAAATCGAGGTAGGGACTGATAGGAACAAGGGTAATAAGGAAAGTACACCCTTGTTTGGGGGGAACGAGGAGGGGGGTGGCAGGGAAAGCATAAGTGCGCAAAGTGGAAACATAGGTTCTACTCAGACGTGATAGGGGATTAGTAGCAGGGTAGTGCAGTTTCGTAGTTTAAGGGATGGATAGTTGTGAGCCTAGGTGGGAATGAGTTTGGCTAGCCATATATAAGGGTGGGTAGCAAAGGGGATGGAGAAATCCACGGACGATCCAAGAACCAAGAAAGCCACGTTGGAAAATTAGGTAACAAAGGGGGGATGATGAAAAAGGTATATACACTGGACAAGCTTCGACTGAACCTGACTCAAGACCTATGGACCCTTCGTAAAACTTCTTCGTCCCCTTTCTAGCGCGACGGCCGAGGGGTTGGTTTTCCCAGTGGCGGGGTAGCACGACAAGGGTGCAACAGTGCAGACTGCTCGGCCCGAGGAAGAAAAACACGTCGGAAATACCAACTTTTAGCAGGATCGTTTATTTAACGGGAATGATGACTCCGCACCCCGCCATGACACTACAGGGGTCGTACAGAGGGGTTATAACCAAGGGGATGTTTCTCCCATCCCCGAATAGGGTTTGCTAGAGAACAGTCACGTGTATCACGAGAGAGCAACTTGCAGGGGTGTATTCCTATGCCATTTGTCAGATGAACTGTCCCCCACCCACCCCCTACTACTATACTATCAATACACTATAGACCTGGCATACTACCACTATCGCTATACTACCTACTGTACTACCTACCCCTACTTGGTAATACCACCCCCTTGGGTTACCTACGCGTGCCGAAAATACCGGCTGCACGCCATTGCCTGCCAAGCCGGTGCACGTGCACCTAATCTCTCTGGCTATTAATCCACCGCCCTTATTTCGTCCAGTCACTCGGCCGCAATATTATTACATGCCAATATAACGTCACGTGACGATATCTCGAAGCGACGATTACGTTTGATTTTCATTTTATTTTTTTCATCCCTTAACAAACTTTTTCGTCGCAGGATACCGCGACGCGGATCAACGATACTTGAATGTTTGAAATGGTCTGTGCGACCCTTAGAAAATAAATGTTGAAATTGACGTTTGTTTTGTCCATGCATAGACAGGGATGAAGGGGGGAGGGGGGGGGGGGGTAGGTAGAAGTATCAATCATTCTTCAGGTCAGATCAGGTGCGTACGTAATCACGTAATAGTAACCTGGGGAAAAGCTATCGATACGCAAATCTCGTGAATATTGCCAAGTAATATCGATTCGTTTACTCTGTATACTTGCGTAACGAGTCGCGAGTTAAAAATGTTTAGAGTCATTCGCGCGGATCGATTTTTATTTACCAAAGTATCCCCAGTGCCAACGTGGACATAACCTCAAATTCAGTAATAATAGTTCAAAGTAAGCGGTACTCTGTATTAGAGAGCTTTGCGCGGGGAGAGGAAGGGGGACTAGGGGTGATTGACACGAAGGGAGAAGGCAGATTGGATTTTGTTAAGTAAGTCTGAAGGGAAGGTGGGGGTGGGGGTGGAGGGGTTGTTGCTCCACTAACGAGTCACTAGCCGGTAACGCAAAAAGGGGGTTGTACAGAGAAAGGCATCGTGAATGTGTCTCGCATCGTGAATTCCCTTTTGTTTGTCGGTTATTCATTTGATCCTGATTCGGGTAGAACGTATGTACAGGTTTAAGAGAGGGATGAAAAATAAGGGATGAAAAGAGAGAGAGAGAGAGAGAATAAAAAAAATTAAATCAGAGGATGGGTATATACCAAGGGTGTCATTTTCCCCCCGTGGGTTCTACGTATATAAGAATTCAAGAGTACCAGTATAGTAGCTGGGGGTGGGTGGGAGGGGGTTGGTAAGGGTTACAGGGTGCGCCATTTGTGCGCAGTAGAAATGCTGGTCAGCTACAAAAGCTAATAGAATGACAGGGTTACTCCACAAGGGTGTACAGAGTTCACGAGTAATTACAAGTCAGCCTTTACCAGTGGCTGGCAAACCCACCCACCCACCTCCCTTTTACTCCCTTACTCTCGTGACCCCTTCCCCTCCTCTATACCTCTCTCCCTCTCTTTTTCTCTCTACATCCGAAACTCTACGCGAAGTCAGACTCTCCAACCGGCTTTCTCCTATAATTACAACCCTTATACACCGTAACACCCAGTAGTGCCCACTGGTCATACTTACGACGCCCGTTGGCAGCACTGCCCAATATTTGCACCTCTGCCCAATATTTGCACCTGTGTTGCCGCGAAAATACAAAAATGAACGCCGCCATATAATTATACCGTATACACAGTACCGACTGCTTCGTTAGGATAATTGTTTGTCAAAAGAAAAAAAAAAAGAAGTCCCTGTCCAACCCTCAATCCTATTAATTAATAAAAAACCATGTTCAAGGTAACAAAAAAAAATTTCCACGTGCCCATACCAACCCCTACCATTAATAATCCAAAACTCCATTATCTAACTCGACGTCTTAATGTTACACCCCTTCGATAAAACTATTACCACATAAAAAACTTAACCATCTACCCCTCCCCCCAACCCCAATCCTTCCGAATTTCCCCGACTGTAAACCCTATAAATCTTAATCAAAAAAAACAAGTACAAAAAGAAAATACGTTATCGACTCCCGACTATATGTAAAATATAAATAATTCCATTTCCCTACAAATTATCGTTATCCAGCACAGTTCACGCGGGGTTAAACTAATTATAATTATCTATACGAGTGCATCGACACGTATTCGATTCCTGATTAAAATGCAACGTGTCTAGGGGACTCTCTAACCTTAAGCAGTCATAACAAGATGACCCCTCCAGACACGCTCTACCACCCAAAGAACAGACTATAAAATGTACAACGCTTACCATACAGACACAGCCTATACTCGGTATCAGCTTATAATACCCTCCCTTAACAGTCAAACGGATAAGCACACTAATCCAAACACAGCACCAGGTATAAAGGATCCTAGATACCATACAGGTACATTCATATCCATAAACTATCCAGATACCCAGATACACAGTAATAAAAAACCTACAAAGGATTCGCATTAGTACTTTTCGTGTCGCGTTTCATCAGGAGTTTCAAAGGAACGTTAATACTTTTCTATAATATTCCCAACCGACGTCCCTGGGGGGTGGGGCTCGTTACCATCCCGTTGTTTACACGCAGTACCAAAGTAGAAGTCCTCCCCCCAACCCCCGTCGCGTGAATGATTATTATTCACGTATATACAAACCCACACAAACTTGCGTAATCTTTATTTTTATTATTCGGAACCAGAAAACCATTCTGCACCGAAGAACCTAACCTAACCAAATCCTTACGACAGTACCATCGGCACGTGATAGTACCTAGTAGCATTGTATATATATATATTTCTTAACAATCTCATTAAACAAAGTCAAAGTCACACGAATGCAATCTTCTACCACCCCACGGAAGCCAGCAGAACAGTGCAAATAATTTCTATAACGAGGACGATCTTTCGCGTCAATGTAAACGGCAGTCTCGTGATTCTTCCGTAAACCCCGTGAAATGTTTTTCTTTATCAGTCCAAGCCATTCAGGGGTTATGTTGTCAGAAGCGGAACCGTTGTACGTGTTATACAAATACGATACGCAATCGTGAACGAGTATCGTTCGTTTCCCTTTTTTCATTGCTTTCTCACCGCGTACGAGCTGGGGTAATCTAAAATGGCCTATAGGCTGTTAAAAAAAAGTGGGAAAAAAAAAAGATAAAAAGGAAAGGGTGATAGGGCACTTGGAGAGATACATGACGCAGTGTGTCGTAACGGTCAACTGGGTACTATATATATATATAGTAGCTAGGTCGGATAGGTTGTAAAGGGAAAATGGCGTGCGTGTCACGCGTCGATGATTACTTTATTATTATTTAATTTTACAAGCTACCCTTGGTGCTCGCGTTACGTACGGTATATGAATTCTTTGCTGGCGTTCTCGGAGTACCTTTTGAGTACGAGGGTAGTATGACGCAAAAATTACAAACGGACGGGGCCCGGGTGTTTCAATTGACGTTCCTGTACTTTAGGGTAATGGATGTCTTTGTATAATTACGGTTTGTTTCTTTCGCGTAATTCCACCAGGTATTCGCTTTCGAGCTTTTTTACCAGCAGGTTTTTCCCCATCCCCTGTGGTGGTCCCCCTCGTCCTTTATCTTCGGGTCAAAGTGACGTCCCACACCCTTGCAACCCCCTGACGGAGAATTGCATCGACGCGATAAATCGCCGCGTGACGTCTGTAGATAACGTTATCGGTAAACGAGGCTTCGCGTGTGTATCTGATTAATAAATACGTAATTCAATATGCGTAGGAGGAATAAGTGAAAGGCGATAACATTTATTGCCGCGATATTAGGATTACGGCTGTGCTATTGCCATCTTCGTTGCTGTTGTTATCTTCGTTGCTATTGTTATCTTCGTTGCAATTCTTATCGCGTATCTTTACGTCGCGCGTACGCACGCCCCGGAAATAGTTTCGCGAAGTATTCGATTGTGTTAAAGTTTTTCATCCCTTTCCTGAGTTTTCGTGGTAAATAACAGGGGGAGAGAGAGAGAAAGGTTTTTTATTGAAAAAATACATACAATGCACCCCCCAATTTTAAGATACGATTTCACCCGGAAGCAGGGGGTGGGTATCGATAAAGAAGGAAATTGCTAAAGTAGTAGTCACAAGGGTGAAAAAGGGCGGGTGGTTAATTCACAATAAAAAATCAGTGTTCCCTTGGACTCATAATAATTTAAGCAGCTAGTAAACTTATGGACGAAGGGGATGAAATCTTATACAAGGTTAATAGCGTGCTTCCGGTTTATTCATGAAAATTAGGGGATGTCAAAGGTCAACGTCTGCATATAGGTCGCAGGTCAAATACCAAGAAATGCATATAGGTACCAGGTGAATCAAGTGAGAAGAATGGACCATGGAATAGGGGTTGACACAAGGGAGGATTGAGGAGCGAGGAAGGAATCTGTTGAGGGATGTATGTGTAGCCGAGGGCGGCAATTCACCCCATCCCCCACCCCCCTTATCAAGAGAGGGTTCCGAGGGGTGCAATTCACCCGAGGCTAACGAGGCTAAATATGAGGGCTGGTGAGACTCTCCTTACGTTTGCACGTAAGTACAGGGTGGTGCGACGGGAAAGAGGGTAGAAGACTAGTAGGGGCGAGGGGGAGGGGGGGGGATTAGAAAAAAGGGAATAGGTAATTCCACCCTTCAAAACTTATTGTTTGGACGTAAACGGGCTTTACGGGATTTTAGCGTAAAGCCTCCCTCCACTTTCAAGGATACTCATCAAATCGTTATATAATCCCCGATACTGCGTTATTATATAATACTAGTCCCTTAAATTGTAGGGGATGAATTTCAACCCCCGAGTTATACTTTCAATTTCTTCAAATCCCACGAAACAATTAAGTAGTACGTAAAGCTCTTTCTTTTTCATCCCCTCTGGTTTGTATGCTTTTTTAATTGACTAGTTCGGCCGTTACAACATGGAAAATTTAGGGGACTCGTTTACATTGATATGCAGGAGAAGATGACCCCTGAAACTGTATTTGACTCGTGGATGTACCTTATCACTACGTGCGTTGTTACACGGGTTGTTGGTTAGGTTAGGTTTTGAACGTTAAACCGTATCTACGCGTATAAACGTTCCGGGACGCGAGATCATTCGAAAATGATAGCAGACCAGAATACGCAGATCATTTTCCGCAAAACTAGGAAAAGCAGAAAGGGTCGCACCACCACCGTACAAGTGAGATTAGCATTTCTCAAAGTTATTACGTCACCGCTTCTGGACTCCTCCCCGTTTCCGTTCACAAGTTGTAATCTCCCCGGTAAGTGTAACAAGCGTGTGCCGGACTTTTATCCTCGTTTGTACCAAAATTTACGTTTAATGCCCTCCCCAAAGATTTAGGGCTTTATTGTTTCGTAGGATTTGCACGAGCATGCAAATTACGTGGGAGAGCGAATTCTTCCGACAAGTGTGAGCTCCGGATAAGGTTTAACCGTAAGGGATGATACTGGTGGGGTAGAAAGGAGAGTTTGTAGGGTCAGCACGGAAATGAAGTGTAATAAATAAAAGAAAAAAAAAGAAGAAATGCCCGCGCGCGAATTAGCAAAAAGAATTAGCAGTAAGCAAACAGCGACAGGAGAGTCAAAAGCGTTAGAAACGGGGGGACCAACACCTGTTGGGAAGAACGACGCGAGGCGTCGCGACGTCAGAATCAATTTTTCAACGGGTAGTGAACGCCGTGGGAACCAGGGCGTCGAGTGTATCCCCGCCAATTTCAGGGAGTGACCCCGGTGCGTGTCGGGTATATGAAAATTAAATATTCCCTTTCCCGTCATGCAACACCATCGGAATGGAAGAGACACTGGACGAAGTAAAAGTACTGAAAAAAAATAAAAAAAATAAAAAAATCATCCCCCACGAGTTTCAACGGCCGACAATGCTCTCGAGCGTGCTACTCGAAAAATATGAAATTACCAAAAGAGCGTTAAAGTCCACTGCAGCGAAAGAGATACACGTAAAAGGCTATAAAAGCGACAGCGTCGAAGTCCCGATAATTCGGGCGGAATAAAAAAATGGCGATAAAAAAGGAGACTACAGCGAAAGTCAGTGAAACGAAACAAAGGATAAAAACAAAAAGTATACATCCAACGTATTACGGAGTCAACGCTCATTCCAATAGACTTTTAAAGCTGCGTTTTTATAGCTTCCCGCGTCGAGGCTCTGCGAATTGAGAACGTTCGATAATACACGGGCACATACCGTAATGACACACATGGGGTATCGGGCGACTTTACCCAAAGAAACAAAAAAAAGAGCTTAAGATGCAAAAAATTGCAGCCAATTAATATTAAAAAAATTATTAACCCAAATCGCCACGCGCATGCGCATACGATCACAGTGCAATTGTCACGTCACCCGTGCACATCCGGTACCTAAATAAATATCACGTACGCGAATGAATTCTCAGGTAAACCTAATACGACGTACAGGGTAGAAACGCACGTGTGAATGGAGCCGTATTAATCATATATATACATATATATACACACACCCAGAGGCAAATACATTTTACTGTGTGAATACCACCATTATAGTCCGCACCCATTCACCAGGCACCAAGGTGTACCATATCTACGTATGTATGTATGTATGTACAAGCCACGTAACATACTCCCCACCAGGTATAACAATGTAGCCTAATATGCATTATAAACCCAAGGTACATAATACCTTGTATGGTTTAGGTCCATACAAATCGAAGGGGGACACGTTTACATTGAAAAGCCATATGTCGATGGCCCCGCGGTAAGCTTTTCGAAAGCACGTATAGCCCTCGACACCGCGTACGGACTATATTACGACAGTTTATTGACACTGTAGGACAACTGTAGTAACGAGGTCGGGCATCACGCATTGATAGATAGACACCACGTGTCGCCTATAGCGTCTGATACAGCAGATTTAACTGATAGGATTTAGTATTCATTTTCTAAGCCAATAAAAGGTGAAAAAAGAAAGGGATGACGTCACTGGTACATACGTCATGACGAAAAATCTCAAATGCACCGAGTCAAATTCGACGCGAGTTATCACGCGTGGACTGTATATAAGGATAAATTACAGAAATAAGGATTGCGAAAAAATTATTTTTTATAGGCAAAAATTCGTTTAGAAGCAAAATTTTATGTGGTACATAGAAACGGATTGGGGAACGAGCAAGTAGTAGGTGACGTATGAGGAAGTTTCTCACGTGGGCTGCTTTTAGAGACGGATATACCCACATATGGTGTATAGGGTCTTCCTGATGCTAATACGTGGATACATATGTTACGTCAGACAAAGGGAAATCATATATGTCATATGTGAAGGACAAGGGAGTGTTTCTCGAAAAGGAATCTTCAAAATGGGGGAAAAAGATGAAAAAGGGGTTGGGAGTCGAGATATGCAAATGGAAATCAATTTCAATGGGAGCTTGTGTATATATGTGTGTATATGTGTATATATAAATATACATATGCATGATATGTAATATATAGTATATAATTAGGTATAGTATGTGTATATGTAACAAGAGGCTTCGTGTATTCGCCTCATACCTAGTTCATCCCCCATCTTGGACACGTGCACGGACTAGGTATATAAGTATATAAGACTGTGTGTTGATATACATAGTATATATAGCTGTGGCACGTATATAGATATAGATAGAGGGATGGTATGGGTGTAGACGACCGATGGAAGCAGATGGGCAGGAAGAGGCCTAGCGTGATTTAATATCCCTAAGAAAGACAGACACGGAATCCCGAGGTGAAAGCTAGGCAACGGAGCAACCCTTAGGAATGGGAGTGGGGTGGTGGGAGGAAGGCAGGGGGGTAAGGAACCCTCCGAGGCACGTAATAAATAGAGAGGTAAAAATGGAAAATTGTGGGGTTGATTGTAAAAAAAAGGAAGGATAGGGTGGAGGAGGGAAAGAGGGGAGAAATGAAAAAATTGGGGGGGTGAGTTTTCATTGCCTTTTTTTCTTTTTTCGTATTTATTAACGTGTCTGTACATAAAGTTGGGGTAGGGCGAGGATATCAATGTTATATACTGAATGGATTGGGTATCATCGATTAGGTTGAAAGGAGCTTTTAATTAATTGATAAGTGGCAATTTCTTTTTTTATTATATTTTATCAATTTTATGCGTGTATCAATTTTATGCAGTTGATTACGGTGACGTTAAAGCTGAGTTTTAACATAATTTCGAATTTTTTATCGCAATTGGAAGCAGCCCTTGTTGCTTGCATTTCTAAGGGTGCGGTATGTGTACGAAGAGAATCGTTAATTTAATGGATGAAATGAAATAAAAAAATGGCGTCGACTATAGTGAAAATTCTAAAAACCTGCCCGAATGACCGAGAGCCAGACGAAGTCCAGTATAGGGGTTGGTACGTATTCGTTAGAGTTACGCAATTAATTTAACAATATTTAGGGGTGCGAGAAAGTGCCCCTTAGGGTAAATCAATGCAAATTAAATCGATCCCTCAAGGATCGTGCATCCGTGCGCATCTTTATGCATTTGCACGAGGAGAAGCGCGCGGGGTGGGGAGGGGGTAGGGAGGTGGGAGGAATTTAAGCGAAGCGTGGGCATCCACACCAGTAATTTCAGAGGGTGGGTTTACAAGTTCCTAGCCTGTTTCGCAAGGGTAGTTGGCCACCGTTTCACCCCCTCACTCGCTCCCCCGTCCGTATTGCAACGTTGGGGGGTAGTTCGCGTGATTTAATATCGTAAAACAGGCTGTAACACCCCACAGAATCTCACTTCTGTTTCGGTGGCCGACCCCTGCCATCGAATTCTACCACCCCTACTGTATATAGGTATACACCAACAACGCCACAGAGAACCAGCAACCCCTCCAGCGCAATGGTACGGGCATTCAAACCCTCTAACGTGCATATCGCCACCCCTTAAGGACTAGCCTCGTCGTTCAATATTGTTACATAAATTTCATTTCAATCTCATTCCCACCGACCCCCACCCCTTCGCGTGTCGAATACACGCAGTAGGTACGACTTGAACGTTCGCGTCCCCTTAGGGTGGTTTGCGCGGGAACGACTTTCACGTTTGAAATTAGCAAAGGGAATTTCGGTGCGAGAATACGCATAGGGGTATATATATCCCATTCGTTATCTGCTATCACAGTGATTAAGTGAATTTACATACGTCAAACTATACTACAAATAGCATAAGCTGCTGTTTACGTTTTCCATATATGGAACAGAAACCTTGTCCGACTTAGCAGATAAGTTTAGGGTCAGTTTTCATAGATCGAATTGATCCTTCGTAGATCCGCGCATACGATCTACCCGTGAACTATATAGACAAAAACAAGGTACGGCATAGTCTCACTGTACGTATCTTTGCTGGATCCTTATATAGATCATGCCAAATGATCCACCACCGATCCATATCGCGTCAATACATTTTTACCCTCGTGTATACCATATCGCAGAGTCCACAGAGAGCGTCATCGCAGAAACAGCCCAGGGAGTCATCGCGGTCTGTCCCCGTAATTAAACGTAATGGGCATTAATTAACCGGAGTCATGGCGCATCAATTACGAGCACGCCAGCGATCAAGAAATTAACTTTACTCTGAACCAAACCACCACCCCCTCCCACCCCCTGGTAGATACCATAGTGAAATTATTTTCGATAGCCCGGACCAATATGGCACAGCCCGCCATGCCGATAATTAATGCAAATTCGTCAATAACATCAGCGAACGTTATTATCGACTTAAAAAAAGTCTTCTATACGATAACAATTGATAAAAAAAATTGTCAAATCCCGTAAAAACATTTATCCACAAGAACAAATAAGTACATCAAAGGATCAGCGACGCGAAAGAGAAATTCCAAGCGTGCGAATTTTCACTGTTTGGGTCAAAGTTCATTCTGTCCCACTGAAACGCTCCTCCTTATTCTCCCTGCTCTCGCTATATACATATCTCTATGTACCGTCCCAAGAAAAAGAAGGATCAGACTGCAACTATTCCAATCAGAGCGAGTGGAAAGTTTTCCCGGAAATTCTCATAGGAAAATGGAATAAAACGTCGCGCGGCAGATTCCAATTGACGACAGATACCACTGCAGGTAATTATGCTAGAACGTAACTGCATGGGTGCATAAACAAATGGTACATTTGTTATTACAGTTTATAAGAGGGTGGGAAGGGGGAAGATGGGGGAGGGGAAAGTCCACACTACTTTCTTAAACACTATTGAATTCTCAATGTTTCTCCTCGCCATTCCTCCATCCCCTCTGGCGTAAATCATTTGACACTGCATTGCATGACGTCACGTACACTGGCAATGCACTCTCCTCGGTGCAGCCTGATGTTGCAGTCTCGTTATATGCGCATAATCCATACGGATAGCGAACGCATCGAGAGCGACGATGCCAACGTTATGCACGGCCGCAATTTATAGCGCTAGGCAAATTAAGCCCATAAATAACAGGGTGCGGGGGCCACTCGAAATACCGTATTATCATTAACCGTCGCTAATACTATTTTCCACCTATGACGCGGGGGAAAATGCATGCCTGGTCCACATACACGGTCACTTTGATTGTCAGTCATTAGTGAAATGAGCAAGTTCGTTAAAGATCGGTCGTTCGAGCTAGTTCGATGTATTTATATATCGATGATAACAAAAATTCTATTACGTAACTAATTATTGACAAACACTAGTGACGCGATAACACGTGTTCTTATCTAGGGGACTTATTTGTATCGAAACGTCGTAAGAAGATGGCCCCGTGAAAAATGCACTTTTTCATTCCATTTATGGACGTATAACTGTGGCGGCGCCACCGGTCGTATTTTAATTCATATTAGATGATTAAAATGATTCGTTATCTCTTGTATCGTAGTGTACGCGACTTACTTTCGAAACTTGTCCAAAAACATAGTGACGTCGATACTCGCGTGTACTGCCCTAAAGTGTATATATATGTATACCTGTACGAAGTAGAAGTTAAACTAGCGTACGTATAGTAATGGAGGGGAGGGGATCAGGCTGCACGAGAATTCTCTATCCTATACCGACTGTATAATCGATCGTGGCCTCGTTTCAGTCGATAATCAGGACTAACGTAAGTTTGATAGTGGTTAACGCCGCACGCTCCCATTATCAAAGACCGTCCACGGTTAATTCACGTATAATTTTCGAGTCTCCGTGACTAGGCAAATGCACTGGACGATTCGACGGGTTTTAGGATCGTGCATATTATTCCGTAATGGGCCACGCTACTCCGACCTCTTTAACGTACGTGGAGATTCGAAGATATTTTTAGAAGTCGCGTAAAAAAATCGTCTTTCTCGGTCCCAACTACATTTGCCAAGTACACGTCGGGACTCCTCTCTCTCTCTCTCTCTCTAGGTCTTCCTCTCACACCCTCTTGGCTGTCCTTCTCGGATATTTTTAAATGGCGCCAAAGGCCTCGTCCGCAACCCGAACCTAGGTCAACACGTCATTGACACACGTTCGGCCACACATGGCACAGGGCCTACGTCACACTTCCTACTCGAGCGGTCACTGTCATTGTCGTTACCGTCATTGCCACTACCATCACTGTTACTACCATCACTGTCACTATCATCACTGCCATTATCATCATTGCCATTATCATCACTGTCAGTACCATCACCAAACAAGATGGCCACCAGTCCCCCAGTCCAACACTGACAGGTCGTCGTACAGCCCCAAAAAAAACACATATACACCTTCTCCACTGAACAACAATACACAAAGTCCGAATCTATTAGACAGTAACAATACCCAATAGAATAATTCTACAGTTAAAATTACGAAATCAATAAGAAGACACTAGTGACCCAGTACAAGACCAAGCATCGAAGAATTAAACAAACTTCGGAATGGCGAATCTACGATAAAATATTAAATTAACCTTCCATCCCGAATCGAATGGACGTACAGTTACAGGCGTATTAATATTTCGTACCGAAATGCCAGTCGAGTAAGAGAAAAAAAATTATACATACATATACAAAACACATGAATCATCAAGCTGACTTATACGTTTGATCGTAAACAAGTCCTCTGTAGCTTTTATCGCGAAAAATAGTACGTATAGGTAGAAATCAATAAGTTTCCCTCTAACGCCAGTACCACCTATTGCATTCAATAGCGACGTCCAATACGAACAACTTTCTCTCCCTTATGTGGGATGATATGTGGAGGGGGTGTCCCGTAGCAGCCCCCTCACCAGTTTTCGATATCGTGTGTGTACGTCCAGTGTGTCAGAGGGTGAAAACGTACGTGCATATACGCGTACAAAGCTGGATGACTCATAGATCGGGAATCCACTTTGTTCTATTGGTCTCTCCGCCCATTCTATATCCGCTGTGTATATATATATATCTCCCTGCAAAGGACTCCCCTGAAAGTCACGTTCACACCGAATCGACCTGACCTTGCGTACCTCGTATTTGTCCTCCCTCTTCGTCATACAGAGAAATCCAACAAGTAAGAAGTAAACACGTATTTCGGCTGGAAGCGTCACTTTGAAAGATTAAAAAGACAAAAGAAAATTATTATGCAATGCTATGATAAGAAGACGAGATTTTCGCGAAGGAATTTCTCAACCCTTCAGGCTTATTCCTTGAGGGATATATATATATATATAGGTTCTATATGAATTCGTAAGGTATGGTTAGGGGGCCTGGTGATAGTAGAGGGGATTGCATTCGCGGGAAGTGCATACTGAATAAATGCATTTAATCACCGTGTGATATAACTGCTGTGTCAAAGGTCACGGTCGAGTTAGTTCATCGTACGACTCCCATACCATAAAAAGTATAGAGGGAAATAGGCGCGTTATTATCCTTAAATAATTTCAATCCTTAGTATGTACATACATCAGCCTCTCGGTCAGCAAATCTTAATAATTAATTCATCCCACAATTGCGTATGCAGGCACCTGTGTGAAGTTAGCCCAGTACTTTTCGAATTTTTTATTTTTGAAAATTATCCTGAATTCTGCTACAATTGTGCTAATTTGTGCCGTTAATCCAAAGTCTACCCCCCATCCATCCCCATCCCCCTCCTACCCCATAGCCTTTGCATCGCATCGCAAGATGCACTCGGTGCATCTCCGACTCGATCTGCCGCACCTATCTGTCAGACTCGTTAACGGCAATTACAATTCTCGTACTTCCCCTCCCCCCCCCCCCCTTCCCCCCGTAATCGTCCCATGCGCGTTTCCTGAATTTCCTACATTCGCCGCGTCCTCGTGCTTATACACGTGCTGAGTTGGCTTTAACCCACGATTGCTACACGGCATCTAGCAAGGTATTTAAACAACTTCTATTCGATACTGTTGCAAGAGCAGTTAGCTGTCAGGGAGTTAATGGCTGTGGCTAGATGGCTAACGAATAGTTAATGCCCACGGAGTATATACACGTTTAGTAAGGCGTATGGCTATATGCTACTGTATGTATATATATATACGCAAACTATACAGTACTATATCTGAATACATAATGCTATAGTTAGTATGTATGTACAAGGATACCTGGGTAGGGAGTATACCAATTATATATACGGGGGCGTACCTTTAGGAAAACAACGACATAATGTCGTGGGGCGAGTGTCGCTTGGAAAAGAACAAAGGGCGCTGAACGTTTGTCGCGAGGAGAGGACGAGGAGTAGTGAAAGAAACAGAAGGGCGGGATGGTTAGGAAAATAAGAGAGAGAGAAAATGCAAGAAGCAAAGTGGGCGCCAAGTAGGGTCATTAGAAGTAAATGTTCAAGCGACTACGTAAGTCATAGTAAAGTGTATAGTCCCGCAGTGTTACCGTAGCCGTCCCTTTTGTTTTTTGACTCTGTAACCAGCGAGGAACCCTTGCAGTTGGTTAATGCCAATTACTTCAGGCAGACTGAGTAAAGGGGACGAGAAGTACGAAATGTTCAGTCAGGGTAGGCTCGTTAAAAATTTAAGCGGAAAACTAGGGAAACGATTATGGGTAACGTGCAATCCTGTTATAGTAACACCCTCTAGACGCTGGACCCACCCTGTATAATCTTAAAATCTAATTAATCCCCCACTCGCCAACAGGCATAGAGGACAAAGGCAGGAGACAAAGGCAAAGCAATGTTTAGTCTACTAGGGAATTCGCGCCGTTGGCATAACGTACAAATTCAAATATCTATCTTTTCCCGCGTTAGTGACGTCACGCACGTAGTACACCCAACAAGGGATCCAATAATAACAAAGATCCAAAATCGCTGGTGCATTGAAAAACCGGAAAATTCGACAAAGTAAAAGTGTAAAAATGGACGCAAACAAAAAAAAAACAAATTTATTCATCCAAGCGTCGTTGGCAATCGTGATTCATAGAAACGACTCGATCACTGTCGCTACTGTGTTAAAGTAACGATTCCGGGAACAGTTATCTCGTAGACTGGGCAGAATCGAGGAGAAAAAAAAATTCAAGATAAAAAGATAACGTGGGCTTAACACGTATATATACCGTAAGGGGGAAGGGGGAGGAGGGAGAGACGGAGGTGAGAGAAGTTCCCCCTACGTGTCTACGTCAATCCATGCCGAATCTAGTTGGGTGTAATCGAGTTATCTGGCAATTTACCGGCCGTGGCTACTTACGTTAACGAGTCGCTGCGGCCCTGAAAGCCCGGGGTTCTTAGTTTCTTATGTGTCGGGCCAGGCACTGTAACACGGCCCTGGAGTACACCAATCTCCATTACTTGAGCTCGTTACCTCGCGACTTCAA
The DNA here is from genome assembly GCA_030142225.1 of Pachycephus smyrnensis. Classification (NCBI taxonomy): domain Eukaryota; kingdom Metazoa; phylum Arthropoda; class Insecta; order Hymenoptera; family Cephidae; genus Pachycephus; species Pachycephus smyrnensis. Next base: position 2,621,754 of record JARQST010000282.1, on the reverse strand, counting down.
ATCTTCCCTCAGCCACCGAAAGAGTAACCCAGTCCTGTCTCTGAGAGTCACTCTGTCTCTGTCTTTCATACAGAGAACGTCATTCGATTACACTCCTTCTCTCTCCGTCTTACACCTAACAGATAGAGATGGGGATGAAGAGTGCGGCTCCATTGCAGAATCCACTTTCGGGCTTGGATATTTCTTCTCCTGAATTTTCTCCCCTTCTCCTACTCCTCCTGCCCACCCACCATACCGCCATAGCCACTCTATGCATTTCAACTTCTTTATCTTCTTTCTTTCTTCTGTCTTCGTACGGTATAACTCTCTTTCTATCTCTCTTTCTCTCACTTTGCTTTCAGAGAGAAAACTCAGGCAAACAGCAGATCCGTTATACTCTCTTTTGCTTTTCTCTCTCTCTCTCTCTCTCTCTCTTGCACCGGCTTAAGGGACGTTCGAATTAAAAAGATGCCCAGGGTAACGAGGAGAGAGTTTACGTACCTGAATATTTTCTCGAGCGTTTCGTAACCTGACATAATCTTCGATCCAGTTTGATCTCTATTGCGAAGTCTCGTATATGTTGCTTGTGCTTTGTCCTATTTGCGACGGATCCACGCCTTTGTTTATTAACACTTTGTTAATTTGACTGGTACGAGGTCAGGTGACAAACCTATTTTTTTTCTTAACAATTTATACACGCTCCATACATATTTGCGTCGTTTACGCGCAAAAGCTCGCAATTCGGAATTAGCACTGCTTGCGTATTAATTTTGAAATTCTAGGTCGTGTATTCAAAAGCCACTTTTAGCGGTGAATCTGCGGCTCTACTTACGTATTTCATCATATTACCTTCCGCGATCCGTGTATAAGAACGCGAGGAAAAAAAGTATCTGTCACAGAGGCACTTTCCGAATAAAAAACAAAAAAATAGAAAAACGAATAACGTTGTACCTTAAAATTCCTATATAGGAATTCCTGGTGTGCATAAAAAAATTCCAAGTTTCGTTTATGGCCTGTATTGTCGCTGTAAAATCATGAAAAATGCGAACACCCGCTATGTCGAGCAAGAGACAGTACGAGGGGGAGGGAAGGTAAAGGGGGGGGCCATGGAAAAGAAGGAGGAACTCGTACAAGAGAGTCTTGGCAGGAAAGGCAAGAATGCATGACGTCACCTAAACTCTTGCCTCGCTACCTGAGTCAGCCACGAAGCTTCCACGAAGAAAATTACGTCACGTTGCCCTATCACTGACTCGACTTAGAGAGACCGTCCTCGCGACTTCTCTTAGACTTCTCTCCATATTGGAACCGCGCCCTTCTACTTTACAATGAAGAAAAAAAAAGAACAACAATAGGGAATCTTGAAACGACGCCAGAGAATCCAGTCAAAACAAATTAAAGAACCGTTACATTGGCCGTGCTCAGTAGAGACACCGATAAGACAGTAAACGCATCTGATTGGTCATTTAATCATGAATCTTGCAACAGCTGTGAAATTCGACCAATCGGATGCGTTCGCTGCCCTCAGCATTGTTTCTGCTGAACGCAGCCATCGGCAGAGCTTTCTCTGTCGGACGTGGACGAATCGGTAGAGTTCGTTAAGAAATCATAAAACGTCATCCATTCAGAGTGGAAAACAGTCGTTGCCTAGTCCCCCCTCCCCTTGTACAAAAATAAAATATATTAAAAGAAACAAAAAAAGGTTTAAGGACCTCGGAGAGCTAATAGAGGAGGTCCGGGTGGTTCGAATCACTTGGCTTCTATAAATACAAAAGGCCAGAGGGCCATGAGCGGGGACATTTTTTCACGATGAGAAAGGGACTTCCGGTGCTTCGGTATCCGTTTGAATGAGTTCCCCCCACTGCCCCTCTGGTCCCGATACTCGAGCCAAACTAACCTCTGACCTGTAAAACTCGGAACCTACAAATGCGAGTACAGCCTAGTACCGACGCAAACACACAATTACCCTGAAACGGCCATCCCCCAAAAATTAATAAACAAAAGAAACATTCCTCTTAAATTCTACCCAAAAAAATCTTCGCGCGTTCCAAAAGGCATTCGAAAAACGACAACCGTACTCTTTTCGCCGACGAAGCTTCCGCGAGGAAGTCAGCCGACGGTAACGATGCGTTCACGTCCAACTAAGCTGAAACAGTAATTTTTCGCGGCCGAGAATGTGCAACGAGAGTGGATGAAGCTTGGCCGTAACGTAAGGCTAGGTAAGTAACCAAGATAGGTAAGGTTGGATACCTGATTATAACAAGGGTGTCGAGTTAAGACAAGGCCACGCTCCTGACAGTCGAGTTAAGGCGCTCCGTGAGACGCTCCGTGAGTATACGCGACAGGGAGGAACGAGTAAGGTAAGACAAGGATGGCAAATAGAGGTGGCGGTAAGTAAAGTGGACAGCTAGGTAGAGAGTGAGAGAGAGGGGGAAGCGTCAAGAGATAAGGGGGGCCAGAGACCCAAGAAAGAGGGAGGAATGAAAAAAGAATATATTTAATTCCTGGCATATCGTTCGTTACAGCTCCCAGCCACGTTTCACGTCTAAACACGAGGTACGTGCCGTCACGTGCAGAGTGGCAACGGCCAGCATTTGGACTGACAAAAGGTAGCCGACATTTTTTCATTCTTCTACCTCTCTATTTACGTCCACCTCCCTCGTTTTTCCTTGGCCAGAAATAAAGGGGTGTTTCGCGGCACGCGAGCTAGGATCTTACACCTGACACGTTGAATCGTCGGTATCGCTGTTGAGATGGTACTAGGTCGGGGCTGGCTAAGAGGTCGGATAAGGTAGCGAGGATGCCAACTTCTTTTTCTCTTTCCCTTTTCGTCTTTCATTCGGAAAAAAAAAATAAAATCCCACAAGAAACGAAACACGCGAGTGCTTTCTCAGCTCGCGACGCATAGAAGTGCCAAAGGCGAGTAGGCGAATCCTTAGCATCATTTTAGCTTTTACTTTGCACGATACCGAGTCAGCCGTAGGTACAGGGGATGAAAATATTTAGTAGGTTTTCACGGCGACGACAGTAATGAGGTAAAGCCACATTACTTAGTCATACCCATCCCATAATGTAGGATGGATTCCCACGTACCTGCGAGACACAAAAATAAAAGGAACCTGTTAAATTTTCGAGTCACTCCGAAGAGGGGCCACCTTCGTATGCTAAACAGTGCAAAGAGAGACACCTGAGCCTGAAACTGTCGTACCGAGCTGTAAAAAGCCCACGAGAGTCCCTGGAGCCAAGCAAAACGTGTCCTCGGCACAGCTAGTTCAGACTGTACCAGCTAGCCTGTACCACGGGCTGTTCAGGTATACTATATTAGGACGCCTTTCTAAAGGAAGTTAGATAGAGCAAAGGGCTGGCGTAGGTTGATGCATCAAAAGCAAGGCAAGCTCTGGGACTCTGCTGTGAGAGCCAGTCGGTACGGAGATTGCATCGTGCGAGTTAGAGCGAGTGAGCGAATGAGAGAAGACCTGTGCGTGAGAGAGAGTGAAAGAGCGAGTGAACGAATAAGAGAAGACTGTGCGTGAGAGTGAGTCAAAGAGCGAGTGAGCGAAAGAGAGAATGAGCGAAAGAGCGAGTGAGCGAACCAGCGAATGAGTGGCATTCTGCACAGCTTTGTGGAACGCGAACCGGCTCCCGTCATGGAAGTGAACGTGTACACGCTGTTAACCGACATAAAGTGTATGCACGCAGGTACGCTACCATATAGCTCAACTGTGATATACATACGTCACATACGTGGAACGCAGAAGAAGCTTAAAGGGCACGTAGGTAACAAAAGAGATGCGGGGCCCCGAGGACTGGTAGCAACGTCGTCGAGAATCTGTCAGACTGTATTCCCAGTTAAGCAGACTAATAACCTAACCTAATTCCACTCCACGCCACTAGATGGAACGTAAATCGTTGGGCCGCTTTACATAGAGACCCATAGCTAACTTCCTGTTCTTGGTGAGTTTCTCTAAATGGGCCCAATCTCGTACCATGGTTACTAATTGTCAAGAAGGTACGGGGACCGAAGATGGTCATCGTCTAGGGTCCCCTGACTTGATACATAGAGAGTAACTGCATTTAAACACGGAACAGGCAAAGTTATGTCGAGTGTGTTATACTCAATGATTCGACTAATTGACACAGTTGAGTCACGCTCGAGTCGAATCATTCGATAGGAATGACAAGTTTTCAGAGCGTCAGTACTGAAGTCACTGAAGAGGCACGAGGGAACAGCAAGTTCATACCTGAAAAAAATTATGTATTTTCATACAGAGTTCCAGATGATATAAATATTTCGAAAATCGAGGGCCTGGCGATGGCCTAGCAAAGACCTACAAACGTCCTGGATTAATCGACAAAAATGTCTACTGGTCTATAACGTCTGATATCCAGACCGGATTCGGCTCGTCCAAGACACAGGTGTCATCAGGGTCAATTTTATTAGGTTGGCAAGGGTAGTCCCCGTGCGGAAGACCCAGCGAGAGCCTTTAATATGAAAAACAAGTCCCAAAAGTGAACCTGAGTTTCAACCCCTTTACCACCTGTAAACCCCACGGATAGGGGTTCTTCTTCTTCGGTTACCATAAGTGGTCCCGGATAAAGTATCCACCATCTCCAAACAAGCGCCATGAACAAAATTAAGTACCAACCGGGTCTACCATTACATTGCTAATATTAAGTGTCACCGTTATCTCCATACTGGACCATCCTCTCTAAGTACTACGTGCAGCATCCAATGATCCGGCTGTAGTAGCTATCAAGAGTATCGTCTCTCTCTCTCGTTACATGCTCCAGGTGCATTTCACTTAAAATGCACTGACTGACGCGAGTTTCCAAATTGTCCAGAAACCGAGCAGCTACTTTGCCCTGGTTCCGGCGTCTCCTAGTGCAATTCAACGACAAAGGGATGACATTAGCCAGGGCGTACGAGTAAGGAAGTCTAGGGGAGATACCCCTGGAATTAACAGCGTAAGGATCGTGTACCTGGAGATGATGGCTTGAAGTTACAGTGTAGAGCCGTAGTATCTTAAGGGTGCCTAGACACAATGTCTAGTGTCCCGGGGTGTCTTCGAGTGAGTGTGTACGAGAGAGAGAGAGAGAGATAGAGATAGAAACAGAGAGTGTACGAAGACAGAAGACAAAGGGGGATTGCTACTGCTAATCGCATAAATGTTAATTGACGATGGTTAATTAACAAAGTGAAGGAGCCGGCGTGGCGTCTCGTCCGCAACTTAACCTGCTTTCAAGATTCGATAGGTGGTGGATATAAGGTAGGTACTGTGTAGGTGGATACGTTATATACCTATAACCATCTACCTAACAATCTACTCGAGGGGCAAATGTTAAGCACAAAATGGTGTAGGTTGCCTCTCGCACTTTGGCTGCAGCGTCTCTCTTGGGTGTTTAAAGGGAACCCTTAATTACTCGAGAGAGTCTTCCTCCGACGCTTCTCTGCTTCGCTTTCCCCCCTACGCGTTCTTCTTTCGATCCGGGATGCTTTTTCGGTGTACAAACGTTCGACGCGAGGAGAAAAGCCGAGGAGCGCCGTTAAAAGAAAAATTGAGCGACTGGAACGGCCATCTTCTTCGTGGGCGAGCTTGGCAGAGAAGTAACAGAGAGAGAGAAAGAGAGAGAGAAAAAGAGTAGAAAGAGAGAATTGTGTATATATATATACGTGGAAATATAATACAATATATAAAATTCATATGCATGCTAGTCAAGTTTCTTTCAACGTCGGCCATTTTGCTGTGACGATGCTAATTGCGCGCGAGGATCTTCTAGGCGACAGAACGAAACGCAGTAGTGTAATTTTGGGACGCGAAGGCGCCGAGCAAGAGCAAATGGAGAGAAGAGACAAAGAGGAAAGCCAATGAAGAGAAAAAGAGAGAAAATGTACGTAGGAAACATACGAGAGAGATGTTTCAAGGGCTGCTTCGTGTTTATTAGCCCTGGGGTGTCGTCGAGTGGTGTGAAAATGAAAATATAAAACTCCACTAGGGACCCCGGAAGGTTCGACCTTGATCCTCCTTGTCACCCCCCCCCCCCTTCGTATTCTCTTACTTTCAATTTCTGTAATCTACGTGTCCACTCAAAAAAATTATGTTATTCCTCAAAGAAAAACACTGTTTCGCCAATGTCCAAGAAGAGCATTTTCTCATACGAACGAGAACGTAAAATGAGAGTGTATTCAAATTTCCACCCTCCCGCCCCCCAGTCAAAAGTGACTGACAAAAAAATGTCCCACGTCCCCCAAGAAAAATTACGACTACGTATTGACCGTCTGCGCGTGTCGCTGGACCAATATTGACTGCTTCGTGTTTTCTCAATAGAAAAATTTGAATCTCCTCGCAAATTCCCCTTTTCAAATCCTCCTATAGCGCCGTTCAAACGTTCCGGATAATTCGCGCGTTTCGCGACAAGCCAGTAACACGGGTAAATCCGCTGCACGGCTCGGTGCTTTCCGTAGACAGTGCACTATCGCCTTGCAGCGTGTAAGGTAAGGCAAAGTTAGGTAGGATAGTCGTAAGATAAAGTTAAGATATAGCGGAGGAGGAAGGATAGCCTACGTCCGACTGTAGGGAAAGGAGCAGGACGGAGAGACTATAGGAAAACGTATGGTAACGTAATAGCGTCGGGGTGGCTTATCGCGTCTTATCAAAGACTTCATTCAATGTAATTCGACCGGATGGTGACGTAACGGTTAGGATCACATAATAAAATATAGGCTAGATGTATGAATTAAAAAAGGAAGAAGAGGGAAAAAAATAACAGACATTTCCGGAATGACGCTTAGAAGCATTTCCCCGGACGAGAGTGATTGCGCGCGCGTGACGCAACCGTTAAGGTGAATCCACAGCGATGACTAATTTCCTAAAGAGGATATTTTCTTCCTGGTACAGGACAAAGGACCGTTATCGAATTTACGGATGAAATATTGTTGACAATGTCCCGTAAAGATAATGGCGGTGATTCTTTAGTTGGAAGCATTGTTCGAGAGGCGGCGCCACTAATGCTTCTTTAGCGTATACTTCCTTAAGTAAAGCGGATATTGCCGAAAATTGAAAAGAAAAAAGTTTATTTTACAGGAGACAACCGGGTCGTAAGCACGGACAATTGCGGGCAATATAATTCTGATCAGAATTACGAAGAAGCTACGAGTTTTATTTTACTTTGGAAGTTGGAAAAAAAGGACAATATGGCTGCCCGTAGAAAACAATCTTTCCGTCTACAGCGTTGCGCGAGTTAGCTAAAACTAAGCATAATTATATCAGTGGCTATCGCGGATGATGAAACAGAATAGATAAGGGCATCTGATAAAAAAGAGTATCAGGAACGCAAATCGAAATTTCAACAGTCAAGAAATCGAAAATTCGTATTTCAATAGCTAGACGTTTTTTAGACAATCTAATACATGCGGGGCACTTCTATGATTATTATGGGGCCCGGACCCACGAAATGGGCCGTTCCTGTTTTTGAATAGTGCATGGACGCTACTGACTCGTACGCATGCATAGTGTGTAGTGTGTATATACTGTATAGAGTGCAGCTACACACGAGAACCGGCCGGCGACCCCACCGACGCTCTTTGTCCCCTTTTGGATTTACGTTATTCCTTGATTTATTTGCCGGGAAAGCACAGCCATTTCTGGCGAGTTTAGTCGAAATATCATTCCTTCCCCGTACCAAAATCGACATAGTATTACAGGCCATTATGCTACCGGGCTTTATCGTGTGTATAGACCTTAAAACGATTCCAGAGGCACGCGCTGCTTACGTTAAACTCCCCATAACGTTGTATACGTATACATACAATGGACCTTCTGGCAACTTGTACAGATAGTTCGGTAGGTTATATATAGCCTAAAAATTGTGTGCATCGCTTCCTTGTAGCAGATCGATCGCTACGCTCTATAGTTACCAACTAGTCAAGTATAACCAGTAAGTTGCCGAGGACTTTTTTAAAAATCACTACGAATCATAACAGTTTGTCTCGCGCGAACATATTTTTATTGAATCGTCATAGAGCTCTAAATCATTATCATAATCCCCTGCAAACGCCAGGATTATCGTATCATCCTCGAGCCATCTGAGAACGCGTAGAAAGTCCTTCTGGTACGCTGGCAAAGCTCTTGAAACTTGAGTAGAGTGTATATGGTTTTAACAGAGAACCGACTCGGCGGCCATATTGCCTGTATCCGTAAGATGGGCCCGATCGGGTGGCTAGTTAAGGAAAATCTGTCATGGAGAACAAAGCCGTGAGACGAAAGAACACGCCATCGCGTGAGACTCACCAGTGTACTGTAAATTACGCACCGAGTAACGTACAAAGGAAGGAAATACAAAAAAAAAAAGAAAAAAAAAGTAAGAACAAAACCAGCCATAGTAAATCGGCGTCCCTGCTATTCCGATTTACTGGAATTCCGTTGGCGCATGCGCGGTAACGACTAACGCCGATTTTCCAGTTTCCCACGAACAACCAACGAATTCCTTACTCTCTCTTTCAATCTCTGTACTCGAGACAACAAAAAATCACCACGATCCACGTCCATAGAAAGAGGAAGAAAGAAATTCCAAAAGAGTTTCTCCGTTTCTCAAAGGTACATAAAACGGGCCTTTGTCACGTAGAGGGACTCCTGTACTGTCTCTACCTATAACCACAGTCCACTCACCGAGAGTTCCGCAGACTAGAAGCAACAATAAGATGGGCCTCGCCCAGGCTCGGACCGTTCCTCCTTGGGACTGCATTTCTTCTCTCTCCCTCTCCACCCTGGCACGATCTTCCTTCTTCAAGCGATACCAGCAACTCTTCAAGATTCCAATGGCACAACCTCAAGGATCACTGCCGCGCGACATTTTTCGATAATTCTATTATCGCAGGTAAACGACTGACACCAAGCACGTCACAAAAATCCACGCAGCGACGCTTCAGTACGTTAACAAACTATAGTATGTGTACTTTTTGTAGCGTTACAAGCATACGGGTTACGGAGAGTCAAACTCAACCCTCACGGTACGCGCTCACTGAACCGACTGAACGCTATGACGCTCGTGCGACTTGTCCGCTCTATCCCCACTCCTTACTACTCATCCCCACCACTCTTACCAACCAGATATAAACACAGCACTCCCACCGGTGAGAACTACTTGTTGATCGTCCAGGGACGAGTGTACTCACCTGGAACCCTCGTCAATTTTCTTTTACTTTCTTTATTTTTACTTTGTTTTTACCTTCATTTACTTTTTACCCCACTGACCATCCCGTCATGTACGTTTTCCTTTGCGCTACTGTTCTTCACGTGGGACTGTCTGCTCGGCTACTTTTATTCGACGGTTCATCCACTAGATTAAAGTACACGCGGAGTTGGTATGGAAGGAATTAAAGGGGTCCGGACGGCTAACGTGGTTAATTCGGACAATGCCGTTGATTCGTGGAGCACGACTGGAGATACTTTAATCGTCTGTCCTTGTAAATCAGATTTATTAAAGTTCTTCGTGGCACTTCTGAGGCTGACGAGACGAGAAGGTATGTAGCTTTTAATTCCCAACCGTCCGCTTTACTTTGGGCAGGCGGTACTTGTTATATTAAAGCTTGTTATCGATTCCCACGAATTAAATTCTTTTTTATTTTATTTCTTGTGCTTCACTCAATTTAAATGCTGGTTAATATTATTTGGAAGCATATAAAGGACTGCGTACTCGTGCGTTTATAATCGGTGCGATTGACGCTTTTGTGAAAACACTAGTAAATGACGCTTCGATCAACCAATACGTGAAAAGAAGTCAAACCGGAATGTTTCGCACGCGATTCACATTAATTTCCCAAGCGGAATCGTAAAGGCGACACGTCATTTCTCAATGGATTCTCTTTCCAAAGAGTCGTATTACCTAAATGGAAAACGTTCGACGATATACCCAGTGGCACTTAATACTACTATTCATCATAATACGGTATTCAGTACTTGTATAAGTATTCCTCTTAAAATATTCTTTTACTCTGAAAACGACGCAAAGGACATTTATAATTATTAAATCAAATATCAGAGTACACAGCGCACAGGTAACAATTGACAATTGCGTCCCGTTGTATAAAAGTTTAGAAAATCATAATGAAAATATGCATTGCCATTTTTCTACAGTTTAATAATTCGACAATTTTTTCAAACGTCCACTCACTACCTTTCTCTCTCTCTCTCTCTCTCTCTATCTCTATCTCTTACTAACTATATATCCTAACTCATAGCATTGAACTATGTATGTACAAGAGCGAAATTGCATTCGGAAGCGGTCAGACCTATTTTGATTTGCATATGACACCGCAACGTACCACGGGACGAACAGCTGTGCTATTTGCCATTGCATTTTGACTGGATGCAATGCATCCTCCTAGTTGCTACCGGTATAGCCACGACAGCTAGTACAGTATATGCATCCAGTACCGACGCGAGAATCGAATCTATTTTCCATGAGATTTTACCAGCCGTTTCCATCTCGCAGTCATTCGTTTTCATTAGAATATTATTCGTAGCCGTATATCTATATATTGATAAGCCATTTTGGTTTCCATATTAAAATTACATTTACAGACGTTTTGAATACACCGGAAAAGTCCTTGATTAAAAATGAAAGCTTTAGTTTAGTTATAGAAAATTCTTAATAATTCATTTGAAATCCATATCTCAACAACATTTATGTCACTGATAAATGAACGTCTATTGTAACATATGTGCTTTGTCGATATTATAATTATTATTGGCTTTTTTAGATTATAGCGTAAGTTGACTACTGGGTGTGGAATATCGTTTAACAGAATATACTGTTGCAACGACTGTTCTTCATTCCTCTTTGTGTAATTTTTCTTTTCTCTTATTACTTATGGCGCGAAAAATTACCATTTACAATTTCTCTCTTTCTTTCATTCGGCTGCAGTGTTTCGACGGACAATGCACACACACCGGTTTTTTTCTGTAGGCCTACGCGTTCCAAAGTTATGGCCGAAAAACGATTTTCGGATCCTGCCTCCCCATATGTCAAAA